>CAAKMY010126113.1:5861-25347 GCA_901111285.1 Corrigiola litoralis | reverse complement strand
CCAAAGCCCTAAGTAAAGTAGAACAAGGAATACTTTACATAAACGGTTAAAGATCTCACGAAACGCATCTCGCTCGACTCGAACAGAATCCCACTCGAGTCGAGCGAAGTACGAAACAACTAAAGCAGGTTTAATTCTCGCTCGACTCGAGCAGAATACCACTCGAGTCGAGCGAAGTACGAAACAACTAAAGCAGGTTTAATTCTCGCTCGACTCGAGCAGAACTTCACTCGAGTCGAGCGAGACTCCATCAGTCCCTTATGAAGTTCCTGACGAGTTTCGCTCGAGGCTTCCAATGGCTCGACTTCCTCACTCGAGTCGAGCCATGCCACGAACCAACCTTCTTAGCTCTTCTTCAACATCACCAACTCATCTAACTTGTAACTCAATGACAACATCTCAAGTCACATCTCAACACATGATATGCCCACCATTATTGCTCGATCTGACTTGAATTCCCTTACCATTGTCAGACTTCCTCGTAATTCTAGTACGACACTTGGGCAAATAATGGCAACAGAATTGGTAAAACTTTCCATATGCTGTCAAGATATAGTAGTGATCGAACACCTAGGACTTGTTTCATACAACGTGGGCATCAAAAGCATTCGACGTCTCAGATGAAGAAATACCACTAACGTTATAAGGAAACCACAGCTCGGCCTGCACATAGACGTACAGTTAGACACTTACACATTGTCTCTTGCCTACTTGGTACTAATTTAGACCAATTTTTTTTATTTTTTTAAGCTAAGGAAACTGGAGAAGTGGTGCTAACATGATATGCAAGTGGGGAAAGAAACCTTAAAATTTAGCAACTGAACATAACAATATCATTAAAGACGGCTGTATGATTTCGGTTGACTGCACAAGATAATAAGGCCTCAGCCCTCATGGCACGATGTCATCATGTTATAGCTTTCTGTCCTCTGGGAGGAAATTATTGTTTTGACTGTTAGTTAAAAGAAGATGATTACTATATCGTGGTAAAGAGAACCATTGAATGAGAAACGAAATTCGCCTTGGTTACGGCACAATCGTGGACGTCACTTTCAAGGTCATACGATATTCTCGAAGTTTGTGTGATCAAACTTAGAGAGATGGAACTCTATGAGAATGCTCATAATAAGAAGAGAGGAGAAGTGTTTTATGCTTTATGTATCTGTGAAGGCTGCAAAGACTTGTTTTTAGAAGCAAGAAATGCAGACAATCATGACAAAACAAAAGGCCAAGAATCTGCAACAAAAGCTGATTTCGAGGGAGAAAATCAAGCAGATCATAATAAGCCATAATGGGGAGGATTTGTAACAGTCAATTAAGAATCTGGACATGATCAAGCGATGTATATGAACAATTAAAACTAAACCAACCTTAATCTAAAAATAGAGTTCGGGCGGTGCGCGTGTAGTCTAGTCCACCTAGACCCACCTCCACAAAAACTCGTAGGCTTGTTACTTGACCACTACAAGATGAAAGACAAAATATAAACTCATACACAAGTTGGGTTTACCACCAATGTGATACACTTAGAAAAGAAGTAAGCACAATGAATTTTGCATTACTCCAACATTGACTTATATATACTCTTATTATGACTTGTGACTTACCCACGTTTCATAACTAAGTAGGAGTATTTGTTTAAGTGTTTTACTGAGGTAATTAATGGAATTGCATGGCCAATTCGAGTGGTTATTGATGAGTGTTCATCCCGAATGCGCATTGAAATATAAATTTATGTTCGGTGAATTGAGTTAGTTATAGCTAATTCTTATTGTTTTCTTGAGATATTAGCATTTTCCGTAAATGATAGATGATGATGGATAGTAGGTGGTCGTTGCGGTTAAGATATTGATTTTCACAGGTATGTTAGACACCATGGTAGCTATAGTTAAAAACATATCAATATTTTTTTTTTTGTTAATTAAGATGTTTATGTGCATACCAGCAAAATTTGTACTCTATATGAATAATTAAATAGTGATAATTCAAAAAATTTAAAAACTAACTTAGCTTTTACAATACTGAGTTACATCATCAAGATGATACACCCCAGTTCTATTGACTTTGTGTTTGACGAGTGGAATGTGAAGTAGCTAAGAATGAATGTCGCTATATATGTTAAGGGCTTGTGTGTTAATCTATTTAGTTGAAGTCTCTGGGGAAATACGCAAAATTTTTAACGAAATTTGTTTTTGAGAAACGTTCATTCAAAAGTTATAATCTACCACATAACCTATCTAGCCGAAAAGCTCTTTTTGATATTAAGAGCTTTTTGTTCCAATAAAAAAATCACAGGTTTTTAAAAGAGACAGTCACTTTATAGCATAAAATCAAATTTGGTCAAGAATTGAGTTTAAATGGTCACTTTCTATTAACATTATAATTCCGGTGACTTATTTAAGACAATAATGACCATTTTTAAGTTAAAATTAAACAGTCTCAACGTTCTGAAAAAAACATTGTCTATCTTAGAAAGTTGTTATCGAACAAGTTCATAATATGTACTTCCATATGCCCCAACAAATAGCTATATTTGATTCATTTTTTGGAAACTCTTAGAGACTATAGAAATCCTCTTTAATTTTGGTTACTAAAAGAAAAGGTTTTTTGAGAATTCTTTGAAATTTTTGGAAACTTGTAATACGCTTACAAAATTCTTTGTTTTTAGAAACGTCTTTTTTTATTTATTGACAACATCTAAACTTTTAGAAACCTTCAAGTCTTTAGGAAGCTTAAAGTGATTTAGAAATGAAAAAATTGAAGGTTCCGCATATACTCCCCAGTTTCATTATGGAAGTACAATATATTCGTCAGATCTTATAGTTTCTTAGGCGTGGGAGGCAAAACATATTGTTTTCTTAAACAAAGAAACTAGTTGGCGTTAAAAAAACTTAATCAACTTGTAGTTACTTTCTTTGGATTTGGGCTCCAACCATTTGGTAGTAATATATAACTTTGAGTTTAGGAATTAGGATACTTTGTAATAGTACAGCTATTATTCATAGTAGGTGGCTAAAATATAGTTTTGACTTGGGAGGACTTGATTGACGGAGATTCGTGATGATTGATGAAATATGATGAGATTTAGAGTGTGTTTGGTAAGACATTTTAGTCATTTTAATTTATTTACTTTATTGTTTGGTTAGCTCTACCTCTTTTTGCCGTCTATATTTCACTCCTTTGAAAAAAATTTAATAAGAAGATATTCGCAGGTAATGTTTTTATCATCAATTCATGTATGTACTTCCAAAATCACATACAAATATTGAAATCATAAATATGCAACAGATATTATATTGATTGCACTTATTTTCTTTTTCATCCAATTCCTATCGGACAAGCAAACTATTAACATAGCTAGTTAAGTGTCAAAGAATCCGCTCAATCTAAATTCCATAATAAATAACTTAATTGGAACATGTCTTCATTTACTATAGTGACACTCACGATATCATTCTATTGTATTATATACATACAAGTTAGCATATAATTGGTAGCTCTTCTTTAATCATTGTCACTATGAAAAACTCTACAAACCAACAATTGAATAGTTCTATAACATACGCAAATCTTTTAAAATCCAAGTGGTTTATTTTTTATATTGTATCGGACTAAGGACACTTTAACGTACTTTGCCTCTTTCTATATATATAGCCTATCGACATTCTTTTTCTTTCTTACTCATGAAAACAAACACAAAAGAAAAATGCGCTTTTACATTATAACAACGATATTACTATTTACGTTGGAAATAATACATGCTCAAGAATGTGGAAAGCAAGCTCATGGTACTCGATGCTCAATTGGCCTTTGTTGTAGTCGATCAGGTTGGTGTGGAACCACTCCGACACATTGTGGAATTGGATGTCAAAGCCAATGTAATTCTGGTACGTCAACCCCGATATTGGGTCATCAATCCCCACATGTATTGCCGAAAAATACAATTGTCAATTATATACGATGTGGAAAGCAAGCCAGTGGCACTCGTTGTCCAAGTGGATTGTGTTGCAGCCACTCAGGCCGATGTGGATATGGTAGAGCATATTGTGAGATAGGGTGTCAAAGCCAATGTAGTTTTTCAAAACAAAAATATCAAAAACAACATTTATCAGTGAAGTCTAATCATCGAGCCCTTCCACAATCACTGCCAACTAAACCTATGCGCCAAACTCTTCTGCAACGTTCTAAGCCCTATTACCGCACTTCATATAAATCACTCAAGCCTAAACACCACCACCCACCACTGTCACAAAATCTCAAATTGCGACAAACACCTAAACATGTCATGCCGAAGTATGTTACATCACCATCAACTAAAGAGCGTAAGTCTCACCCTCTACCAACGAACCATAAGTCTAAGTATCACCCATATAGTCCCCCAAGCAAGCCCAACCATAAACATATACATTTATTGCCTAAAACAAAATATAATTTCCGGCCATTGTCCCCCCTTTATCAAAATCCAACTACATCACCTAAACGTTCACTCCATATTCATAAACTTCCACCATCATCACTATATCTAAAGCCCAAACAATAACCAACACTCCGAGTGCATGAAAATAATCTCCCAACTCCATCTCCAAAATATAGGACCTCGACTCCACCACATTTTCTTCTACCACACCATTATCCCATAGTTACACCTCCATCTAAATATCAATTAAAACAGATACCTAATGTAGTTGAATATCGAGTACGATACAATCCGACACATTCTTCCACTCAAATTGAACCTCTACCACAACCTTATTCGACACATGTATCACCTATTACCATGCCTCCATCTAAACCAACTCCACAACCACCACATAATGCCAAGCCTCCTTCTCAATTGGAGTCACCGTCCCCTTTTCCCTTGGTTGATCCTCCATCACAGCCCCAACCCCCACAACCAACTCATGGTACTCAAAGTCCATCTCAATTTCAATCTCATCCCCCACACCCATCACACATGAGTGATTCTCCGTCACAATCCCCACATTCATCTCCCGTGATCAATCCTCTTACCCCATCTCATCCACCACATTCATTAGTGATGGTAGAGTCTCTAACTCAATCTCATTCTCCACAGTCATCCCTTATTGTTGAACCACCATCTCAAATGAGTTCACCACATCTAGCGCCAATAACTAAACCTCAATCTCAACCAGACTCTCCACATGTATCCCCTATTTCGAATGCTCCATCCCAATCACACTCTATACATCCACCACGAAGCTCTGAACCTCCGTCTAAACAAAACACTTCACCCTCACCACATATTTCTAAGCCTCCTTCCCAATTTCAATCACCGCACCAATCTCCATTGGCGGAGTCTCCCTCACAACCACAACCGCCCAAAACATCTCATACTATTCAACTTCCACCACATCCATCACCTGTTGTCACGCCCCCATCTCAATCAAACTCTCCACGACCACCACATAATGCCAAGCCTCCTTCTCTATTCGAGTCACCGTTCTCTTCTCCCTTGGTGGAGCCTCCATCACAGCCCCAACCCCCACAACCATCTCATGATACTCAAAGTCCATCTCAATCTCATCCCCCACACCCATCACACGTGAGTGACTCTCCGTCAGAATCCCCACATTTATCTCCCATGATCAATCCTCTTACCCCATCTCATCCACCACATACATCGGCGATGGTATTGCATCCATCTCAATCTCAATCTCCACACTCATCCATTATTGTTGAACCACCATCTCAAATGGGTTCACCACATCCAGCCCCAATAATTAAACCCCCATCTCAACCACACTCCCCACATGTATCCCCTATTTCCAATGCTCCATCCCAATCACACTCTATACATCCACCACGAAGTTCTGAACCTCCGTCTAAACAAAACATTTCACCCTCACCACATATTTCTAAGCCTCCTTCCCAATTTCAATCACCACATCAATCTCCATTGGCGGAGCCTCCTTCACAACCCCAACCGCCCCAAACATCTCATTCTATTCAACTTTCACCACATCCATCACATATTGTCACGCCTCCATCTCAATCAAACTCTCCACGACCACCACATAATGCCAAGCCTCCTTCTCAATTCGAGTCACTGTCCGCTTCTCCCTTGGTTGAGCCTCCATCACAGCCCCAACCCCCACAACCATCTCATGATATTCAAAGTCCATCTCAATCTCATCCCCCACACCCATCACACATGAGTGATTCTCCGTCACAATCCCCACATTCATCTCCTGTGATCAACCTTCCAACCCCATCTCATCCACCACATTCATCGGTGATGGTAGAGCCTCCATCTCAATCTCAATCTCCACACCCATCCCTTATTGTTGAACCACCATCTCAAACGGGTTCACTACATCCAGCCCCAATAATTAAACCTCCATCTCAACCACACTCCCCACATGCATCCCCTATTGCCAATGCTCCATCCCAATCACACTCTATACGTCCACCACAAAGTTCTGAACCTCCTTCTCAACCAAACACTTCACCATTACCACATAATTCTAACTCTCCTTCCCAATTTCAATCACCGCACCCATCTCCATTGGCCGAGCCTCCCTCACAACCCCAACCACCCCAAACATCTCATCCTCTTCAACTTTCACCTCAACCATCACCTATTGTCATGCCCCCATCTCAATCAAATACTCCACGACCACTTCCGACTACCAAGCCACCTACTCAATCCCAACCACCGCAACCATCTCATGCTACCCAACCTCTTCCACCTATACCGAGTGAAACATCATCTTCATCCCCTACTCCAATAACTCCTCAAACCCCAATCTTTGTAACTCCTCCAACATCACCAATAACTTCCGAAATACCACATTTTCACCCAGCTCCCGAGTCTCCTTCTCACCACCAATCCACTCCATCACCAACGCCTAATTCACCTATCTTTATGGCCACTTCCCCACCTTCACCACCATTAACTGTAACACCAACTTCACCCCCTAATCTCCAAACTCCATCTCAACATCAATCCTCTCTACCATCACCAACACCTACTTCATCTACTTTTGTAATACCTCCTTCGCCTTCCCCACCATTACTTGAAACACCACCTTCTCCTACTTCCCAATCTCCGTCTCAAAACCAATCTCCTACACCACTGTCCCCAGCTACTTCACCTACCTCTATTACAACTGCTCCACCATCCACACCATTACCTGAAACACCCCTATCTTCTGCTACTCCCCAACCTTCGTCTCAAAACCAATCTCCTCAACCATCGGCGCCACCTGTTTCACCTACCACCACCACAACTGCTCCCCCATCCCCATCATTACCCGAAACACCACTTTCTCCTCCTACTCTCCTATCTCCGTCTCAAAACCAATCTCCTTTACCACCGTCACCACCCGATTCACCTACCTCTGTTACAACTGCTCCACTATCCCCACCATTCTCTCAAACACCGCCTTCTCCTCCTACTCCCCAATCTCCGTCTCAAAACCAATCTCCTCAACCATCGTCACCACCCGATTCACCTACCCCTATTACAACGGCTCCACCATCCCCATCATTACCTGAAACACCCCCTTCTCCACCTACTCCTCAATCTCCGTCTCAAAATCAATCTCCTCAACCACCGTTGCCACCTGCTTCAACTACCCCTATTACAACGGCTCCACCACCCCTATCATTACCTGAAACACCCCCTTCTCCACCTACTCCTCAATCTCCGTCTCAAAATCAATCTCCTCAACCACCGTCGCCACCTGCTTCAGCTACCCCAATTACAAGTGCTCCACCATCTCCACCATTACCCGAAACACCGCCTTCTCCTTCTAGTCCCCAATCTCCGTCTCAAAACCAATCTCATTCACCACCGTCACCACCTTCTTCACCTACCCCTATTACAACTGCTCCACCATCCCCACCATTACCTGAAACACCACCTTCTTCCACCGGAAAAGGTTCTCCATCTAGACCTCAAAGTCCACCACCTATAGCCACATCCCCACCTTCACCAAAAGGAAATCATTAGACGCCTCAAAAATTTTATGAATTGAGCTATATATGTAACATCTTTTTGATGAATGTCTATCTTATGTTTATTATACGAATTTTATGTGTAAAAATTGTGATTGCCACTAGTTTTTACTCTATTATTTATGACGTTTCTTTCAGCAAACCTATATATGAAAATCAATAAGTCTATGAAATGTGAGAATAGTAAACATAAAAAGTCTGGTTTCATTTAAGTAATTAGTAATGTCTTTCACATCCATCACAATCAAACCAATACACAATATTCTCTATAATATTGTACAGACAAATATCAACTACGTGACAACATTCTATCAATAATACAATATTATGTTAACTCCTTAATAAATGGAGCAAATGTAATCTTGGAAGTTCAAAATATTACAACCTATTATACTGAACTTGAACACGAACTAGTTAATGACACGTTTTTCTACGATTTTAGGGCATTGATGTTTTTAGCCTCTGAACCACCAATTAGTAATGTGAGATGCAAAAAAAAAAAAAAAAGGTGCTAAATACCCACAACTGATTGGCTAGATTTTATCCAAATAAACTAATAATCTCGTAGCCCCTCACAATTTTAATATACTTTGATATTGTAGATGGTTGTCTAGAAGAATTCCCTTTAACTTATTAGTATAATAATATGACTATAAATAGGTATGATAAAATTATGATAAAGTTTACACTCACTTTTTAACTTATTACGATGAGATAGCATGATACTTGTATAATTTTATTGATCTTTTCTTAAAACAAGAAAGTACAAATAAGGAAGAGAAAGACTGAAAAAAATAAAATCTATTGTTATCAGATAACATGATACTTGTATGAGTATAATTACGCAAAAAGAAAATAAAATCTACCACTTTAATATTTATCAACAAATAACAATAAATGATTCTGTTTCCTTATAAGAGATGAACCCATGCTTTGCATGAGATTAGAAACTTGTTGTATATAATTAAAACCCGTTCATGCACATACATTGCGTCACGTCATCCTTTCATAACATCGGGCCACATAATCATGTCCCCACGTTACAACATGAAATATTAATTATACTTTTTCCTCCCTCTATAATTATTTCAAAACCCATAATATTAATTTAAACTAGCAATATGCGAAAAAGAAAAGTTTTCTTAATATAATGTACTATTAGTGTTTATTGTCATCAATATATTTTATTTTATGACTTCAAAGCTTTATTTTTGTGGAAACAAAAAACATTTCACAAATAAAACAATTTTTTCCAAAGTACTTTTTATAACCTCGGATAATTATTGATCTATGTACATATCCTTAAGTGTTATTTGTTACAATATCTAATTCACTTGACTTTGTTAAAATAAGCAATTTGAATGTACCCATTGTGTATATGCATATAATCATAAACTCTAACACCAAATAAGATAGAAAATCACGATTTCCCGGATATCGCTGAGTCTAGATATTAGTTGTAACTTAAAAGCAGATAGTCTCATACTATACTTTATGGGAAAATTTAGGGATTATAAGACCTCCCTCCTATCGAGAAACCCAAAATTTTAAAATATATGGCTTAGTTTTAACCTTTAGTTTTAACCTTTAACTTGACCTAGTTTATAATATTGTTAAAATAATCCTCTTTGTTAATATTGTAAAAGTAATGACCACTTGAAGTCTTAAACTGATCAATTTAACATTTTATATATAAACGGTCTTTTTATGGCGACTTATAGGGATTAGAAGACCTCCCTCCTGTCGATATACCCAAATTATAAAAAAAAATGGCTTAATTTTAACTTGAAACTACACCTAGTTGCTCATTAAGTTAAAATGATAACTTTTTAAAAGATCACCTATGCAACTGAACACGTTCCCTCCCATGACCCGTGACCCGCAACCCACAATTCATAATGATGGGTCAGGTCACTAACAGGTCGGAACGGGTCATGACATGTCAAAGTCGTGAAAAATTAACAATTTACCACGAAACAACTCGCGACCCGCCAACCCCAACCCCGCCCCACCCCACACATTATCTCCTAAAGGACCCAACCCAACCCGTTTTGACGAAGCCCACCCTGACCCGAACCTGCACAACCATTGGAAATCGCCACGAACACAAACGAAATTGAACTAAAAAAAAAAAGAAAAAAAGAAATCGAAAACTTTAAAATTAGACGGTCTCATACAAGACTTTCGACTCGAGTATTGGTTAACTCACCCAGCAGTACAGTCTGTGATCCGTAGTAACATCGGAAATCTGGTGAAGATGATCTCGCAGTTCTTCGTTCTCTCTCAACGAGGCGATAACATCGTCTTCCGTGATTGTATAATCTCTCTCTCTCTTCTTTATAGATCTGTTTAATTTCAGTCAATTATCTTACATTTTTAATTTTCCTTTTTTTTATTTATTTATTATGTAAATTTGGTTGTTATGCTTTTTTTTGATTGTTTGTTGTTGATTTGTATTTATTTTTATCGCGTTATAGTCTGGATTTTCATGAATTTTTGCTGCATTTTACTGATGCTAGTGAAACGGGAATTTTGTGGATGTTTTTGATGAGGAGGAGATGTTTGATTTATGATTGATTGTTATGTCAACTAGTTGATCGTCGTCGTCTAGATTTGAGTGTAATGTTGTGATTGTAGTATATGATTATATGTTAGTTATTGAATAGTATTTATTTGATCGCGTTATAATCAGGATTTTCATGAATTGATGCTGCATTATACTGATGTTAGTGAAACAGGAATGTCGTGGATACTGGATAGTTCTGTGTAAACGAACTCTAGGGAAGCGTTGTGATCGGTGAAGAGGAAATGCTTGATTATTTGGTCAACTAGTTGATCGTCTTTGTTTAGACTTAGGTGTAATGTCGTGGTTGTAGTATATGTTTTGTGATGTGAGGAGTTGTTTTAAGTGGGTTTGAGTGAGGAGGTTTCGACGAGTCGCGATTTGTGTAATTTTCAGCATTGGATCATTAAGGAGTGAGTCGTCGTATTGGACTGATTGTGGTATGGTCTAAGTTTTCGTGAATTGGTGTTGCATTTTGCTGATGTGGGAAAACAGGAGTGGTATAGATGATTTTGCGTAGCGAATCCCTATGGAATAGTTTTGATTAAATGAACGAACTGATTGATTATTAGGTCAGGTTGATCATCTTTGTTCAGATTAAGGTGTGAGGCTGTGATCGTAGTTTGTATCGTTGTGGTGTGAGGAAGCTTTGGTTTGTGAAGTAGCATAAGAAGGTTTCGGAGAGCCGTAATTAGTAATTTTTTACAGCATGGACTGAGTCGTTGTTAGCATCATTGGTAGTATGATGTGAGAAAAAGCTGAGGGTTTCGATTGAAATTGAGTGACATTTCTAGTATTTTATCTTAAAGGAGTAAGCTGTAGTGCCGTTGGCGTCTTTCCTATCATGAAGTTGGTAATGCTTACTCTTTGTGTTGTTGGTAATGCTTACGTTGAGTGAATGCTAGTGAAATTGTAACAAAACCATGCTTTAACACAACCTTCACAGCTATTATACATGTATGCTGGAGGTTGAACAATCGACATTGTGTTGTTCGGCAAGGTAATACTGATTTTTTTTATCAAGTAGTTGGTTCAAAGTCTGTGCTACAGCAGTCTCTGTATTACTAGTCCATGTGGGATCTCTTGAATCGACTAAAGCTTTCAGACATTGATGTTGTATCTACACTTATATGTTGCAGATCGCGGAGATGTTCCAAAGGGAAGTACGGAGATTTTTTTTCGTAAGGTTAAATTCTGGAAAGAAGATGGAGAAGAGGAGGCACCACCTGTCTTTGTAGGTATTCTTTTTCTTTGTGATCTTTCTTGCCTTTTTTTTTTTTTTTTTGCCGTTGTGAAAAGAATTTTATCTTCTACTTGAAATTTTGTTACATGATGTATATAGTGGAATGTGTCACATTGTCTTTGATAATGATGACCTAGTCACACCTATAGTCGTTTTTTTCTGGGTCTGCTAAGAGTTTGTCTGCAATTGAGCGATCCATTAGAGTCATCAGTTCTTCCGTAGGAAGGTTTTAGAGTGAGATGCATTTATTTTATATGATCCTCCACGTATAAAGATGTGAAAAGGAGGTTGAGGAAACATGTAGGATTATATTTGTTCATGTAGTTTGTTTATCGTAGGTTTTTGACCCAAAAGTTAGGAAAAGAACCCTTAAATCTAAAGGTGTCATCTTTCCTTGACTCATTTGTGATACCGTTAGTACATTTTATCATCCAAAGTAGTGAACAAGTCATGATATGACTTAAGAGTTAAGACAATAGTAATTTTTCCTTACTTTGTTTTTCGGTCTTTTGCACCTTTTTATTAAGCTCTTCATGCACGAGAGTGTTTTATAGTACAAGACAGCCAAAAGTAACTTGTTTATACTGTAAAGATTACTCTTTTATGTGATACCCACTTTTTTTGTTTAAGGAGCAAAGTGCCACTTTCGAAGGTTAAGGAGTCTCTTTTTAGCGTCTCATACTATGAATCAGTCTGAATGTCTGATACAAGAATATGTGCTTTTTATTACTCATAACTCATTAGGCAAACATTTGTTTTATTAACTTTCTGATATATTATTCTTTTGGATCTGTCTTATTGTGTTACTGCATCAACAGAACATAGACGGAGTGAACTATTTTCATGTGAAGATTGTTGGACTATTATTTGTTGCAACTACCAGAGCTAATGTATCACCTTCTCTCTTGCTGGAGCTCCTCCAGCGGATTGCCCGTGTTATTAAGGATTACCTTGGGATTTTAAGTGAAGAGTCTCTAAGAAGAAACTTTGTGCTTGTTTACGAGTTGCTTGATGAGATCATAGTAAGTATTCATTCACCTAAGATTTTAGTGCTTTCCTTTTTTTTTTTCGGTTGCTAAACTATTATCTTACTCAACTTCATGGTATTCTATTAAGTTACTCTTGCAAAAAGTCTATGGTGTCCTTTTTCAAGGAGATATATCCCCTCCTGTATATGAGCTACAGTTGATATATCTGGGTATTTATCATCATATTACTGGTATATGATAGGTGAAAAAGCTGATATTGAACCTTACATAGAGATACAGGATTAATTTTTTCTGAAATTTCTCTAGCTATGTACTTCTATACCCCTTAACACCATCTCATTTTGCAGGATTTTGGTTTTGTGCAAACTACATCTACAGAAGTCTTGAAGTCGTACATATTCAATGAGCCGATTGTGGTTGATGCTGCACGTATGCCTGCACTTGGTCCTGCTTCTATCTTCATGGTATGGTGTGAACAAAACGTCATGGTCTTTTGGAATAGTTTCATTCTTTCTTTTATTGAATTGCTTTTCGATTGCACATTATTTGCTTTGGCTTAGCATTTGTATGCATGCAGCAAGGGAACAAAAGGATGCCTGGAACTGCTGTGACAAAGTCTGTTGTGGCAAATGAACCGGGCGGTAGGAAAAGAGAAGAAATTTTCGTTGATATCATTGAGAAGATTAGTGTCACCTTCAGTTCCAGTGTAAGCACTTGATTTCCGAAATCTGAAATTTATCCCCCAACCGCACCCCTTTCGGGGTTTAGTACATGTTTTAATTAAGTTTCTTGATGCAAAACCAAGATTGAAGAAATAAACAAAAAAACAAAAACCTGCGAGCTTGTCATTCACTTGGTCTGGCTCACCTGTCTTTTTTGGCTGCATTGTGGTTTGAAGCCAAGTGGTTTCACTCCACAATTGTGACTAGGTGGGGACCTTGGGGTGCATTAAAGAGGTTTCAACTCATTGTGTGGCCCCCCTCCCCCGGTCCTACCCCAGGCAGTGATAATGAAAAATTAGCGTGGCTGGGGGGTGAGGAGTCATTTTCCTACCTGCAGTTAAACTTTGGTTAGGCATATCATGCCATCAACTTACAATTGTTGAAAGCTCTTCTACTCGTTTTTTATACTTATCCATTTCTTTGTTTAATTTTGGGTTCCAAATGCTGTGTGGGCGTTTCAGGGATATATTTTAACTTCAGAAATTGATGGGACAATTCAGATGAAGAGTTACCTAACTGGTAATCCTGAAATTAAACTAGCTCTTAATGAGGATGTAACTATTGGAAGAGGCGGCAGTTCAGCTTATGGTATTATGTTACTGCTTTAAACTTGTAGTTTGTGGACTCTGTGGCTCACTCTTAAGTCTTAACTGTTATTCTATAGCCGGTTAATCTCAAAGAATCTTTTTTCTCTATTTTCAGGTTATAGTGGTTCTGGGGCTGGTGCAGTGATTCTTGATGATTGTAATTTTCATGAATCTGTGAATCTTGAAAACTTTGATTTAGACAGAACTATAAGCCTGGTTAGTGGAACTCTGAAGATTTCTGCAGCATGAATTTTAGAATTCAGTTTGATTTTGTATCTCACAAACCAGGGTGCTATAATTTACTTCCTCTTTTTAGGTGCCTCCAGACGGTGAATTTCCAGTAATGAATTATCGCATGACACAGGAGTTCAAGCCTCCTTTCCGAGTTACTGCTCTGATTGAAGAAGCTGGGTCACTGAAGGTGGTGTATCTTCTTATACCCTGAGTCCTGAGAAAATATGTTTTCTTTCAACCTTTTGTTTTCTGAGATGATGGTCAAGTTCCCTGCTTCTAGGTCTTATGTAGAATGTCCTAATATGAGCACAATGCTTAGACTAGCACACTGGTAAGTAGATCTTTAGGTTTTAAAATGTATAGAAAGAAATGGCTTATCGTGGAAAACATAGGGTTCTTGCTTTGGGCCGTGCCAGGATATATTGTACAAGGAAGAGTTCCTTGAGTATTGAATGACTTGCTGAAGTTATTTTACCTCAACCTCTTCAGCCAACATTGAAATTTTTTAGTGATAGGTTGACAAAATTTTGAGTCATTAGAAGCACTAGTTTATGTGAGAATCAGGTGGTTTTACTAGTTAATATTCAGGTGTTTTCTTGTCTTGAATGTCTAATATCTGACACCTGTTTAGGGACTAGGGAGTCAATTGAAGTGCTGATGTTATGTATATAGTGATTCAGAATGCTTCACAAATTGATCGGCATCAGAAATGGCGGGTTTTGTATAAAATGAAGCTCAAGCTCATATGAATCTTCTATTTTTTGTTTTGGTCAATATCTTTCTGCTTCAGTGGATAGTCTTTTGGTTTTCTTCTATTTATTAAACAACCCAGCCTGGTTATATCTGTCCTCTTTATCACACCTGAATCACTTTGAGTTTTTTGTTCACTTGAGGTTTTTTTTTCTTGCTAAGTAGGCTGAGGTTATCCTCAAGATACGTGCTGAATTTCCGTCAAGTGCTACTGCCAACACTATTCTCGTTCAAATGCCTCTGCCGTCTTACACCACAAGGTAGTACTTTGGTTTTGACTTCTTGTCCTCTACCCAGCTTCATGTAGAAAGTGACTGAAACAATATAATTATTCAGGACTTATTTTCTTTTCCATTTGATACATGTAGCTTAGTTTCTTAAGTTGCGTTGCTATTTTGCATATTTTTATGGCATAAAGTTCTTCTCATCTGGCATCATGCCGATGCAAGTTAATAAAGAACTAGAAAGGAAAATGGTAAACTTTATGAAATCAGTTGGCCTCGTGATTAGATAGTTGTTATACTTTGAGTTTGCATCACTTATGCATGCATGTGCACAAATATTGTCTAAGTGTATGCATGTATGCACAACGTAGACAGTGTAGGTTTAAACTAACGTAGTAATGTATTTCCTTTACTCTTTGTCCTTTGGCAAAGAAATGTGGATATTGGATGTGTTCGTATCACAATCAAGGAGCTACTTAATTTTTGGTCATTTGATAATTTGTCAGAGCTAGCTTTGAGTTGGAAGGTGGTGCTGTTGGACAGACGTCTGATTTTAAGGAAGCCAACAAGAGACTTGAATGGAATTTGAAAAAGGTAACAGTTCCTCTTGTATCTACGAATTTACTAAAAAAAAAAAAACTAACCAGAACTGACCATTATATGGACTTTTAAATCTTCAATCAGTTGCTCATCAAACATTTATAACAGATTGTAGGTGGAGCTGAACATACTTTGCGTGCAAAACTTACATTTTCACAGGAATCACACGGTAGGAAGTCTTTCTAATACAGGCTTTATGTGTTAAACAAATTATTCATGGGGCCTTTAGTTCCTATAATATGCACTTAATATTGGCCAATCCTGTGTATTAAATTTCATCTGTTTCAGGGAATCTGACAAAGGAAGCTGGACCAGTGAGCATGAACTTCACAATACCAATGTACAATTCATCAAGGCTTCAGGTATCACTGCTTCTTTTATGTTAGTGATTTGTTTCCATGCATCTCCCATCATCAGCTGATGTTCATTGTTGCCGCAGATCTCTTATTGTTGCTTCTTGTTTGTTTATGGATATGTGACTGATTGCTGCTAACTTTTATCTGTTTATTAGTTATTATCTGGTGACGGCAGCTGATCAAACTTACGCTATTAGAATTAGAGGGTAAATTATGATTTATGGTTAAAAACAAACTCAAGCTATAGTCTGTTTGTGAAATCAATCTCAGCTGTTTGGCAGTAATAGGTGAAAAGCACATATAGTGGCCATGTCGTCTTACCCCCGTCTTGGTTTATATTGTGTATTGCCCATCACTATAAGTCTGTGACGTCATCGTATTTCATTTTATTTTTTCTTGAAAGGCCCCGTGTTATCTTTGGGTCCAATTCTGGGTCAGTCTAATGGCGTCGTAGCTGTTCTGATAATTTAAGCTTTATCTCTCTGTTGTTGCAGGTAAAGTATCTACAGATTGCTAAGAAATCAAAAACCTATAATCCCTACCGCTGGGTAAGATATGTTACCCAGGCCAATTCCTATGTTGCACGTATGTGATTGCAGTCGTGCTTCAGTGTTTAGTCTGCAAATCATTCTCACTTATAGATGTTTATCCACCCTCGTTGAACATCCTGCGGCCATATCTTCAATGTGACGTCAAGAGTTAGAAATCTCCAGGAAATTACTTGTGAGTTGTGAACATTTACTTGACTTGTTTCATATGATGAGAGTTGTGTCATAGGATCTCCAATCTGATGACTGAAATCATGTTGTCAAAAGCCCCTTGTTGTAACATTCCTAAAGTAATTTTGTTGTGGTGTACAATTTTAGATTCAAATAGATTAGAGAACCGGAGCCGTCACACAATGCTTCCTTGCTTCCTGGCTATAAGATACGATATTAGACATTCAGTTGAACTTAATTTAGAAAATCAGATGGAGTTTCTTGAAAATTTGTAATCTGATCTTAGACTCGTAATATACTCATATTTAGTTTTCTTCCTGTACGAAAGTCGAAGTAACATAGCATGCCAACTGATGCTTTAGATGACTTACTTGAACACCCTATGAGCCTCCCCCCACCCCTACCCCTCACCTTGGTAGAGGAGTGTCACTTTCTGTCCAGAGTAATGTAGGTGAGCTACCAAGCAATAGCTACACTGAGTCACCTTTATTCATTCATCACAGTACATATCCAGAAGCTAATCCTCTTGACGTATTAGGACTAGTGTTTCATTCACGAGTCCCTATCCACATGATAAATTTTCTGGTGGTTTTTTGAAATCTAACAATCTTGACATTTGTTCCATGGTAAAAGGTCAACTAAGCAGCCCTTGTGTTTCCAGTAAACAATCTCATAGAGTCATACGTCATAGCCCCTTGTATTTTTGGCTACAGTGAAAGGAATCTACCCTTACCTAAACGGTAATGCTTTAGTAGAGCCAAGAAAGACATTTCAACGGTAAGATTGGTATGATTAGTTAATACGGCAATTACAAATGGTCAATGGGTGACATAAGAAGTTAAGAACCAGGTTTGGGAGTAATTCTTTCGCATACTAGCTCTTTTAAAAATGGTTTGTGTCAAATTTTATGTTAAGATTAGTGACTCCGACAATTACAAATTTATTTCCTTGAGCAGTAGACATTCTGTAATCTGTGATCATAGGATTACAGTAGATCAAAACGAAAGCTTTTACTCTGTAAGAAGCCACTGAAGCTTTCTACAAGGTGATATCCTTTCTGAGTCACACTTGTTGCTCAAGTTCATTCCTTTTTCAACTAGATCTCCCAGCCATTTCTGACGGGAAGTGATTTTTACACTCCCAAATGTTATTTTTACACTCCCACTAACATCTCCCATGTGATAGCACATATTTTTATGCAATATTTTATCCCTCTCACATGGGGAGTGTAAAAATCAACATGAGGAGTGTAAAAATCATTTCCCATTTCTGAATGCTGACACATCTTATTCTTGACTTCAATTGTAAGCTTGATTGTCACTTTTACCCTTCTGGTCCAGCCCTATCGCCATAACTGTTATGACAATATTTTCCTTTCTTACACCCTCAGCTATATAAAGCATTTAGCAACAGGTTCTTTAATTTGCATAAAGATTATGCTACTCTCGTTATTAAAGTTTTACTACTATCGTCCATAAAGAAAAGTTACTCTCCAGTTACCACTACTAATTATATGAATCAAGGCTGCAGACGGTAAGAAAAAAGCATATGAGTTGCATAGACAAAAATGGCTCTTGGTTGCCTTTGAAGCACATCTATGTGAAGTATGAGCGTAGAAAAGTAGCATTCTTGTTTTTTCGAAAGGTTAGCCCAGTAGTTTACTCAATCCGAGTCAATCTAGTAATCTACAGACTTTGTGCCTCGTGTAAGTAGATCAACGTCAAGCCATCACAGTCCCCAGATGGTTAAACAGTTAGTAAGGAGGAGCCCATAAGTACAGTATGTATCATAATCATCTGGTGAAGTTATGCACTACTCCGTATAAAATGAAATAAAATGAAAATGTACTCCGTATAAAAGTAATCCAACTCAATACGGAGTATTTTGGAGTATGTTAAGCGGCTTGCTCTATCCATAAGCTTCTACGAGGGAACCAGGAAACTTAATCGGACAGTATGCATGTTACCAGATAAGGGCACATCTGGACCATCTGGTGAGGGGGAGGAGATTAAAGTGGTTGATCAACAATCGGATACCGGACTTTGATGAACTAAAAACAGTCTTACACTATGAAGTTAACGTTTCACATTCTGAGTGGCCCAGGCTCCACAGTGATGAGTGAATTTGTGGCTTTGTAATTTAGCCCAAATTCATTGGTTGCACGTAAGCACATCATTTTAAGTGTAAAACCACCAGTTTTGCAGCTTGTGCAAAATCTTAATGTCAAAATCAGTAAGCTGATTGGCACCCCTGGTTTTCTCCTGTCACACTTGGTCAATCGCGAGGTAACTGGGTGCAAATCAAGATTTAAGGATGTTTTGCGTCTGAATTTTTTTTCCTTGTTATGGAGTACACTAATGTGAAAAAGTAGAAGGGAGAGCTTTTCCTCTCTTAAGCTATGTTTAACACGCCATTTCAGGTAATCTATAAGCTAATATTGACTTGTTTGACTGAAAAAGACTTGTTTGACCGAAACCAAAAGTGTTTGGTAAGAACATGTTCTTAGTAGCTTATAAGTC
>CAAKMY010126025.1:169-11229 GCA_901111285.1 Corrigiola litoralis | reverse complement strand
GGAAAGGTGAGGGGAGGGGAGGAAACAAAAGGACAAAAACTAAAAAAAAAATGTAAGTCTCACACTTAATTATTCTTTAATATTTTTTTATTTATCCTTAATCATCCAATTTATTAATATTTAACATTATAAACCACTAATCTCACGGGTCTAACGGAAAACGTAACGGAAAACCTCATTAAGCGCATTTTGGATCAAAAAACCCATCTAAGGGGCATTTTGGATTATCGTGAAAAGTAGAGGGGTATTTTGGATTTTTACGTATACCTTAGGAGCAATTTAGAGAATATCCCTACTTAATTCCTTGTGTAGCATTGGGTTTTATCGAACGGCGTTTTCTTGGTTGATCGTTAGCTGTGCAAGTCTAATTTCACCCCTCAAGGTAAGTGCATATACTAAACACCCTTGTATATGCTTGTGTGTTGGTGAGTATGTATGCATGTATTCAATGCTTTAATTTATGTATTAAATACATTGGTATTACGTATCATAACTGTCGCTGATCCCTATAGTTAATCACTAGAGTAACACTAAACCTGAGAGAGGAACCCGGACCCTCTCGTTTATAGTATTTCCCGGAACGGTGCTCCTACGACCGTTACGTGGGAAGGTGATCACTTAACTCTATAGATAAAGGCCGTTACCTCTAGGGATGTGTGAAGGGGTAGGACCTTGACCACGAACTGTATTACGACGTATTTGTCTCACTTTTGTACTTTTGTATGTATGTATTGTAGTATTCGTCTCAAGTATGTATTTGCACGTCGTTGCATGGTTTAGTTATTTGCTTACTCAGCATAGCTGACACTTAAAATGTTTTGGGTCGTTCCCCTATGGAACCTTTACTCTGTGGTGTTTTGGAGTACAGTTGCAGGCAAAGGACCCATTTGAAGTTTGCATTATGGAGGGCTTTCGAAGTAATTTTCATGGAGTATGACTCTGGTTTTGGCATTGTTGCATTTGAACTATTTCATTTCCATATTCTGGAACATTAAATGTATTCCATTAAGTTTGGTAAGTATTGTAAACCATTTGAGAGGTTTTGACTTTAAGAGTTTGCCAAAGTATTTGTTTTTAAGACTTCCGCTTTTTGATATAAAGATATATTGCTTTTGATATTGGAAATAATGTTGAACTTTGTTTACCAATACGAGTTTAGCTTGCTAAACCCCAGGGTTTCAACCTTTTGAAAGGATGGACCGTCACAAAAACTCATCTCGAGTATGAAGTTGGTGAAAGAACTTAGGAAAGGAACTGAAATCCTATTGTGCCATGTTAGAGATTTGAGGATTCAGTACCCAGACCTAAGTAAAGTACCTATTGTGAGTGAGTTTTTCAACGTTTTTCCTGGAAAGATTCCGCGAATGCCTCATAGCAGAGACGTGGAGTTTAGGATTGATCTTAAGCCAAGGACTTGACCTATAGCTAAGTCACCCTATATAATGGCCCTTGCTAAGATGCAAGAGCTGAAGAAGTAACTTGATTAACTTGTGGAAAAGGGCTATGTGAAGCTAAGCATGTCGCTTGGGGATCCCCAATGTTATTTGTGAAGAAGAAAGATGGTAGCATGAGGTTATACATTGACTATCGTGAACTGAACCAAGTAAAAGTGAAGCATAAGTACCCTTTTCCTAGGATCGACGATCTATTCGACCAAATCACGGGTGTTGTTGTGTTTCCAAAGGTTGCTCTACGATCTAGATTTTATCAGATGCAAGTGGCAGACGAAGACGTGCCAAAGACTGCATTTTCAACGCGATACGTACACTACTAGTTTACGGTGATGCCATTTAGTTTAACGAACGCCCCATCAGTGTTCATGGACCTTATGAACCGTACTTTCAAACCCTATCTGGATAGATTCATGGTGGTATTTATCAACGATATACTCATCTATTACAAGGACAAGGAAAAACATGAGGAGCATTTGAAGATAGTACTTGGAGTTCTTAGAGAAAAGGAGTTGTATGCCAAATTCTCGCATTGTGATTTTTGGTTGAAGGAAGTTGCCTTTTTAGGCCATATTATTTCGAAATATGGTGTATATGTGGATCCTGCAAAGATTTTTTCTGTACAGGATTGGCCTACACCAAAGCTTGTAACAAATATTAGAAGCTTTTTGGGTTTGGCTGGATACTACAGAAGATTTGTGAAAGATTTCTCGATCTTGGCTAAGCCAATGATGACCCTGATGAAGAAAGCAGTCAGATTCCAATGGAATGAAGATTGTGAGAAGTCATTTATGATCCTGAAGGAAAGGATGACGACCGCATTTGTCCACTACCTAATGGAAATGACAACTTTGAAGTCTGTATCGACGCTTCGAACCATGGTTTAGGTTGTGTCTTGATGCAAAATAGGAGAGTGATAGCCTTATGAAGAAAATTATCCTATTCATAACATGGAACTAGCCGGAGTGGTGTTTGCTCTGTAGATTTTGAGACATTATTTGTATGGTGTCCAGTTCAAGGTATTCTCATATTAAAAGAGTCTGAAATACATTTTCACGCCGAAGGAGCTGGACATGCGACAAAGGCGATGGTTAGAACTGCTTAGTGACTACAATATGGAGATTTTGTACCATAAAGGAAAAGCGAGCGTAGTCGCAGATGCTTTGAATAGAAAGTCTATACACGAGGTTTGAGTGGTGATTAGCCAAGAAAAGCTACGTGAAGAGATAAGGAATTTTGTGATCCAAATGTCTGCACCTAGAGCAACTACGGAAGCTGTGTAGTTCAGAACGAGTTAATCGTGGAGATTATGGAAGCTCAATTGACTTACAAGTACCTACTGGACAAATTAGTGAACGAACCTGCAAAGTTTACTAAAGGAGAAGACAAAATGATTCTGTTTGGTGGAAGAATTTGTGTGCCAGGGTAAAATTTTGAGGGAGGTGCATGAGTCAAAATATTCAGTACATCCTTGTGGTGACAAGATGTGTCAAGACTTGATACAGATTTATTTGTGGTATGGAATAAAGGCACAAGTTGCAGAGTTTGTGTCAAAGTGCTTAGTGTGTCAGAACGTGAAGGCTGAACACAAGAGACCTCAAGGAAAGCTGAAACCCTTAGAGATACCCGAGTGGAGGTGGAATTCAATATCTATGGATTTCATTGATGGATTATTAATATCACAAAAGGGAAACAACATGATTTGGGTAATTCTGGCAATTGACGAAGTCTATTCATTTCATAACGATGGAGGACACTTGGTCAAAGCAAAGGTTAGCTACTGCTTACGTGCACTATGTGATGAGATTGCACGGAGTACCTGTTGATATTGTGTTAGATTGTGACTCAAGATTCGTTTCGAGGATCTATAAATAGTTATAGAAATATTTGGGAACGGAACTGAAGATGAGTACTGAATTTCATCCCATGACTAACGGTCAAACTAAAAGGACGAATCAAATTCCAGAAGATATGTTACGAGCTTGTATTCTACAATTTCATTGCGCTTGGGAAGAAAAACTAGATTTGATAGAGTTTTCCTACAAAAATAGCTATCATACATTGATTCAGATGGTTCCGTACAAATCGTTGTGGGGAAGGAAGTGCAGAAGTCTAGTGTGTTGGAATGACTATGCAGAGAACCTGAACTTAGGTCCTGAAATGTTAGCTGAGATGATTGAACAAGAGAAGATTATTCAGGATAAAATGAAAATTGCTTAGGATAGATAGAAAAGCTATGCTGACAAGACCAGACGTCACAAAGAGTTCAAGGTAGGTAACAAAGTCCTATTGCGAGGTTCACCAACTGAGGGGGTAATGAGATTTGGCAAGAAAGGCAAGCTGAGCCCCTAGTTTATTAGTCTCTATGAGATTCTTGAGAGAATTGGTGAAGTGGCCTACATGTTGGACTTACCTGCTGATTTGGAGAAAGTACATAACGTTTTTCATGTATCTCAACTCCGTCGATACGTTAGTGATCTGTCACATATACTGAACCCTGAAACCATTGAACTGGACGAGACCATGACGTATGAGGAAACACCCATAACCATCTTGGATTCGAAGGTACGAAAGACTAGGAAGGGTGAAGCAAAGTTGGGAAACTAAGGAGTCTATGCGAACGAAGTACCCTCATCTTTTTTACTAAGGTTGTTTTCGCTTAATTGTCGCTTCGGGACGAAGCTTAGTTTGAAGGGGGGCAGAAAGCTCGAATTTTAGTATACCATGCCTGAACTTTTGTGTAGATGTGCATTGTATTGTTTGGACTTTGTGACTGTCGAACTTTAATGCTTTGCATTCGTAGTATCATGTTCACTGTACTCACATTTCTTCTTGAGATGAATTGAATTGGTTGTTTGCGTAACGCGAAACTTTGTAAGTTAGTAGAATTGTTGGTATGTAGAACCCTGACTCATAAAGGAAAGGTCAACCACATGAATAGTATCCTGCATTATTGTCATCCCCCAAAAGCAAAACCAATAGATTTGGAATCTTTATGAGTGACCCCGAAAGTATCGGTGGTAGTAGTGATTTTGTTCCTACACTGTCTATCAACAAGTCCTGCATGAAAGTACGCATTATGTATCCCCCAAACTGATCTCACTAGTTGTAGCTCTTTGATACAAAGAACTAGCCTCAACATTAACTTTAATTATAACTTCTTGTAATAACCAAGAAACACTTTATCCTCAAATGCATTTAGCTGGTGCTGGCAGTCCTTAACCCCAAATGAGATGTCAGAATAAGTAGTGCTATGAAGATGCATTAAGCACATCTTTGCTGACTTGAGTTTAGCCATGAGCCTAAACATCAAACTCACATGAACATTAATGTCTAAAGCCTGTTGCAACAAAGTCAAAAAAGCAGGGTCCATAGCCTAGTATTCAAAAACTTAAAAGTCTTAGCACCTAGAGTGATAGTGTCATTCCAGGTGACCAAGGAAGGAGCATGACCTGAAATACCAAAGGCCAAGAAATCCATCTTTATAGGAACACAATCCCTAATCCACTCGCTACAATCCATAACTATATATAGTTTAACCTAAGTACTACCATCACCCTCCTGCTTGATATTCCTTGTAAATTTACAACCGAAAAAAGGGAGATCATCAATATCAGCATCCAAACAACACTTTGTAAAATCTCTCACTTCAGCCATACACACTTCGTTAGTACAAAGCTTCTTCTCACGATGCAACACAATGTTATAATCCCCTAATAACATCTAAGGCAAGTCATAATGAGAATATCTCTGCCTAAGATCCTCCCACAGATCTTGCCTAATGGCCCCACATTTGAACCATATATAAATGAAAGTAACCATACAAGACAAAATATCTCTGCCTAAGATCCTTCCAAAGACCTACTACCTAAGGCCGCCCTATAAAAATTGTATCAACATCATCCTTAGACTATAATATAAGCTAAGGAAATACCACCACTAAAGATGGTACATATATGACTCTTGGTGGTGAGACATAATCCCAGTTTTTGCCACAAAATCTCGCATTTCAATATTTCCACCTATCACAAAATATTCCAAAGCAGATTTCCAATACTTGAACTATTCTTTAATATCCTCTAAATAAATTTATAAAGTATCATCAATACAATAAATTTCCATGTTTGTCTTTAAAATGGTCATTATCTTCCTTGTTGAAATTGCTTGGAACTAGGCTTTGAACCATTAACACAAGCCCTTTCATAACCTTTTGAATTTTGTTTTTTCATAATTAACATGACCCTTAACAAAATTATCAAGAATAACAGGTATAACATCATTGTGACCATGAGTAATGTCAACATGACTCACAGAATTAGTGGCGTTTCTGTAGACACCCCAATGTGTCACATTTTCAATTGCCTACTGATGACAACTAAACTAGGTAATGTGCTTGGGTAAACGATACTTCTTAATAGTGACCGGTTTAGCCATTCCGAGCCATAAACACATTCTTTCCACAAATACATCTCTATTTCCACTTTATGACTAAATAGGCCCGAAAATATGCGTAAGCCGTATTTTCAGCCTATGACTGACTGAGCATGCATCACATGCCCAAAATCAGAGAAATCAGGCTTTTATCACATTTGACATAAAAGTCGGAAAACAGTCAAAATCATCTAAAAAGTCAAATTGGGCCAAAACCTGACCCAGACTCTGGGCCTAGCGTCTTCACTGACGACGCAAAACCTGGCCCAACCCAGGGTTTTCAGCCAGTCCATTACTTTTGTGATTCATCCGAGTATCCATTAACCTCGAGTTTCCAGAATGTTCAGCTGTCTTTAGCAATATGGTCAAACACAAACACCCGCAATCTGATCCACAACAAATATCTAGAATAACAAGGACTCTCACATAATGGAATCTTTTCATGCAGTATTTCGACTCAAACACTCACAACACATATCGGATGACTGAAAACTACTGAAAAACACAGTTTAGCTAAACTCATTTTCTGGCAGTTTTGTCATGTCCTGGCCAATCCTGGAAGAGTTCAGTTTCCGTGTCATCACTGACGACGCGAAACTCTCTCTCCTATAAATACCCTCCCACTTCATTTTGGCACGGGTGACCAAGCATTCACGTGAAAATACACTCTGCACTCTTTGCACTCATACACAAAAATCTGACTTTTACTCCTCCTTCTAAGGCTACAACCAGACATTGCATCCTAGAGCACTCACACTCTTATGCATAACTAGTTCATTCCACTTGAAGTGACACACAACCAAACACAACCATACTTGAGTACACACACTACTCACAATAGTGAAGAGAGAACCTAAATCCCCTCTCGTTAGGCAAGCTCTCGCAGTTAAGAAACCTCGTGCACCCAAGCGCAGAGCATTACCGTACGTTTCCTGAGGGCCAAATTATCTACTTTCATCTTTATTACTGTTTTTGTGCTAGATCTCGAATATAACATTATTGTATGCTTAATAACTCGACTAGTAATGATGTGAATTAAAATAGATCTAGACATTTATTAGGGTGTTTGCAACCAGATTTATATTTGGCATGTTTATGTGATATCATTGTTAAAACAGATTTCCTATAAGGCTAATAGTAGAGGTAAATGCAACTGGTTAGGTCGATACATCTTATCGATGCCTAATTGGCGACCTTGCTCCCGAATCTGAATTTGTGGTACGCTTTACCATACGAGTCTCTCATGAGGTGCTCAGATTCGTGGTTGCTACCCCCCTCGAATTCTACATCTCATGGTCCCCTTTGGATCACAAGGCTGGATCCAAAAGGCAAACAGTTTTCAAGACACCGATAGTTTAGGTGGAGAATCCAATCCGAACCAACAGTTTAAGGAGTGGCAAAGGCTAAGCACTGCCTCCCCCTTTGGCGTCACCACTGGCGACGCCATATTGGTCATCCAGTATGGTGAAGCCAGTGTAACGTGGGCCCACAACCTCAAGTTTTGGCGCCATCACTAGCGATGCCAAGCCTGAAGTGTGTTCCCCTCTGTTTTTTGCTTGGCATACCCCCCCATTCTGCCAATCGGGCTAAACTGCCCTGCAATAGGACTCAACCACCAAAAAGCTGGGAACCTTAAAGTCCTAGGACTGGTCAACGGGCCCTAGCCCTTCCAGCACCTGCCCCTATGTGGTGGTTCCCGAGCGTGACCCTCCTACTTCGATAAGCAAATCAAAACTTTACGAACAACAGGGTCCCGTTGCGCTCACAGTTTCCAACATATTCACGAGTAATATAGAATACACAACCCCTTCACCATGAACATCACCTAAATTTTCGATAAACCCAATTGCTCCTTAATGAATCGAGACCAGTTTTCCTTCCCATAAGAAAGCTAACCTCATTGTAAACTTTGTCGAAAAAATCCCAAAAACTAGTAGGATCCGGAACTGAGTTCATCTCCTTCAACTGGATTTGAGTATGAATATCGAATCTTCCTCTATTTCCTTCAATATTGCCCTTAAGATGATCGTCCCTAAACGCTGATGAAGAGGGTGTGTTATGTTTTTTATTTTTTGGCCTACCTCTTTCTTAAGTGGTCATAGTGATCAAGTGAAAAAGTTGTTAAAATAGTTACTTTTTACTAAACACAATCACCTAGAGCAAGAAAGTCCCTTTGATAGTACCTTTGATTGTAGCTTGTGCATAATAGCATGTCTTTTAGTAATTTTTGTATAAATCAATGAAAAACATGGAAGATAATGGACATTTTAGAGACAAAAAGTGGTGCAGCAAAAGTCCAGTTCTATTTACTCGGAGCATTTATCATTCAGATAAAAATAAGATATTATTATAGGTAGTGAGAAGTTGTGTCATTTTTGTGTAAAGAGTTTATTACATTGGTAATATCTATACAATATTGTCAAAACCCGTTCAATCACAGATAATGAGCCACGTCATCTTTCGCAATATCGCGCCACGTCATCATGCCTATTAATTACGAGTTTTTCTCTCTTTGAAATTATTAAAAAAACCAATAAATGTCAATTTAATATAGCATTATGATAATAATCATACCAATGCAAAAAAAGAAAAAAAAAACTATTCTTTAACATAATGTACAATGAGTGTCTATTGCCATCAATATTTTTTATTTTCCTAGTTCAAAACTTTATGCATGGAAAAACAATCAACATAAAACAAATAAGAACATGTTTTCAAAGTATATTTTACAACATCAAATGATTATAGATACATGTACATATGCTCAAGTATACATAAACTTATAATAATTCAACTTTGTCATGACAATATCTAACGCACCTGATTATGTTAAAATAAGTTAATCGAATGTGCCAATTATATCCATATAATTATAAACTTTACCGTCAAATAATATAAAAAGGTCACGATGTTTCCCGGCATCGTCGGGTCCAAAATACTAGTGTTTTACTTAAAAATAGCAACAAAACATACAACAAAGTTTCATGACCTTCTTTCACGCTCTTATATACCATTTTTAAGAAAAAACTGTGCGTATAAGTTAGTTGTATTGGATATGAGATAGTTATGAAATATAATAAGTCATAAATACTTTAATTGATCTCTATTAATTTGGAAAATTGTATAATCATAAAGGGGAATAAATGAGTTCTGATTTTTTATGTGTATTTGGAATTTAGAATTGCTATTAGGTGTTTTTTTTTAAAGGAGGAAATCATTGTAAAAAGTTCACTTAAAGGAGGATCTTATTGTGTTAAATTTTGAAGAAAAATGAAAGGATGCAAAATTAAGAGAGACTATACAATGTTTTTTTTTTCTGAAAGAAAATTAGGGAGTACATAACATCATAATAAAGTTATAATATGATCCTCAATCCTTCCAAAAAAAAAAAGAAAGAATAACCACTAGAAGTCTAGCTAATCAAAACGACAATCTATTATGTTGTTGTTATAACTATTACCTAAAGAGAACTACATTATTATATTATCCTTATAACCTCAGCAACAACTTTTCGCTTGTTATCATAAATTCAAAATTTTATCTTGGTCTAGTATTTATACACAGTACCTCCAATGACACATTTGTAAAGCTTTGTTACTAAATTTCACCTTGGTATGCTTGACAATTCATAAGAGCTCATGATGGAGATTCTGCCCGCTTGCCCAAGTTCATCAATAAGAGAAAACTTTGTCAAAACATCTACAACTTCCCAATCTTGCTTAAAAAAAGACTATGTTGAACTCACTTATAACTCTAGCATCACAACCGGAACTGGAAGTGAGGTGATATATTTTCTAGATAGTTTATATCATACTTCCCAAATTTTGATGACTAGGATTTCCGCAGTTGACAAAATTATTGCCCTATTTAAGGAATCAAAGTCCAGACATCCAGTAGATTTTCAATGGATGTCAGTTATTGTATGAGAAAAGTTGTAGATAGTGACTTTCCAATTATCCAGACAAACAAAACATTTTTTCAGGGATTTGCAATATATAAGTTGCCTTTTTCTAGAGATTAGGGGAGGAAAGCGTTTCCAGTAAGATCAAACTTAACTCATAGTAGGGAGAGTCAAACAAAGGTGGTGATAAATACATAAAAATCTTTTTAGATTCTCTTTTGTGTTAAGTAGTGATAGGTTGCGGGTTGGAACATGCATTGGAGGTAGGATGACTTTGTGTGGTTTGGGCTAAAAAAAGAGAAAAACACTGGATATTTTTTCTAGCTTTCTTATCTCTGTCATATCTATTTTTATTTTGGCTCGCATTTTGGATTTCATTTTGTAACTTTTGTTGTTTGTATTTTAGTATTGATTTCTTTGAAAAGTTAGCATCATTATAAATGTTGTATGACCATTTATTATATAACTTATTTCCCTATAAAAAACAAAAAACGCTGATGCCATGCAATTCGGTAATCATCAATGTAGAGGATAAGGATGTGCGGGGCAAGTTAAATGTGGGTACCACACTGCACCCACGCTAGATGAGATGAGTTTGGATGGTAGCTAAGTGGATATGGGGGCTTGTATGGGTATAAAAAGTTGTATTCGACATGGGTGGTGGGGCGGGAATATATTGTTTTCATGTCATAGTTGCTCTAAACACCATTGTCCCCGTGACACCGCCCCATTCCTATTGACTAATCTGAACAAAGAGGAATAGGACAGGAGGAGAATGGTGCGTGTGAAGCTGGTGGTGGGACAGGTGCGTTATGAGCATTGTACCCGTCGAGTGCAATGAGTATAATATTTCAACTCGCGGCGGGTAGTGGGGCATGTAGTGGGTATCAAATATGTAGAAGGGTATGGGCATGAGTAATTGAGTATGGGAAATCCTATCACTACCGCCGTGCCAACAATGACATCCCTTCTTAAGGACTTATTCACCATATACCACTTCAAAAGAAATTCTCGGAATAATTGAAGTAGTCAAGACATGGTCTTTTTTTTCACTTATATTTTCGCATTAGCATCCGACTTGTGTGACTAATAAATACATATGTAGATCATAATACTCTAAAAAAAAGGTATTATGTTTGCTCTTTCAGAAAAGAATAGAAAAGAAAATAATAACAATTGTTTTTTGTTATAGTTCATATCTATACTATTATCTTAAACACCTAAGAAATTATAAGTTGTGGACACGTGTCAACCCAATAAATGAATAATTAAGGAAT
>CAAKMY010126024.1:17241-39593 GCA_901111285.1 Corrigiola litoralis | reverse complement strand
AACTTTTCTGAGATTAGTTTTATAAGCATAAAACTCCAATACTTTGAGCTCTCAATCTCTCATTCAAGCCATCAAGGAAAGGTATTGGTCTCTTGGTCATATTGGTGAAATTTGTATCTCTTAGCTTGTCAAGAAGCAATCTGAGGTATTTGTTTTGTGTATCTTTTATTTTCTGAGTTTGTTAAGTGTAACAGAGGGGTTACACTAGGTAGCAATCTGAGTTGGTTGCATTTGCAACATCTAGAGTTAGGTGTTGGAGTCGTGGTTAGACTTAGCCATTGGAAAGTCTTAATCTGAGTAGATTAAGTTATGTTAGTCTTAGAGGTAAGATTAAACATAAGTGTACATTCTTTATCATAGTGGATTTCATTGAGAGTGTGGTAGGGAGGACGTAGACCTTGAGTTAAGGTTGAACCTCATTAAATCATTGTGTTATTTATTTCTATTTTGCATTTTTTATTTCATCAACTGATCTATGCACCAGTAGAAGCACCAGTGAATATTTGTTTATTTTGTTGCTTGTACATGCACCAGTGATCAGTTAATGGTTCATTCATTTGTATGTATTGACCTAATCTTTTAATCCGCAAGGTAGACATAAGGCATACTTAATTCACCCCCCCCCCTCTTAAGTATACTTTTGCATTAAACAAAACTAAGACCAATGTAGTTACAGAAAAAGACATTGTTCACGCCACCTTGGGCAAAGATACATTATAAAAGATATGAGGGACAAACACAGACCCCTCGTCTTCACCCTACAAATCCAGCTCCATACTTCTCGGGTCTCGGAGTTGAGGAAGTCTCATTCGTTGTCTCTGTGGCACTAGCAAGAGTAGGCTTTTTGGAAGCATCCACTTCAAAGCTGCAGCCCTATCCTCGACCTCTTTTGCCTTATTTTCCTCCACAAGAACCGCATAGAGGCTCTTGCAAAACCCTCTGTGCATGTGTTGTGCTGAGCTCAGCACTACCGGAGATGAAGCAAAACTCTCAAACAACTTCTCCATAGTCGGGGCAACCTTGCCAAAAAAGAGTTTGAACTGGGCCGGATCAAGGGTGTCCTTGGCAACCTCCAGACTAGTCATCTTGGCCTAGGCAACAGCCAGGGACTCCTGGTCATCTTTGTGACACCCCAATAATTTAGGTCTATTAGTGTCACTATTTTATTGGGAATATTCGTGTTTTAGAGACTATTTCCGTAATTAAAGCATGTTTTCTTCGTTTTAAAATTATTTGACGTATTTATTATCAAATAACTTCTCGTGAATTTATTCTAAACTTTTAAAGCCTTAAAAGTTTGTGTTGTATTTTGTTACGATGTTTTATAAAATAAACGAGTCTTATTTACATCGGGATTTCGTTGGGCTTGTATTTTAAATGTTTTAAGCATATTTGGGCTAGCAAAAGGGAAAGATGGGCCAAAACCCATCCACCCTTTCTCCCCAAACCGTCCAACAAAAAGAAAAAAAAAAATAAAAACTCTCCTTACTTGCATCAGACGCACGTTTCATCAAGAGAGCAAGAAGTCCTAGGGTTGCCTCTCTTCCCCATTCATCAAATCACCATTCTTATCCTCCTAAAACCTTGGTAAGCATGCTTAATGATCTTAAAACCTTGTTTTGATCTCTGCCTTACTACCCTACATGTTTTAAGTATGCTTTAACATGTTTTGTATTTTAAAGAAACCTGTATTATGCTTTAAAATCATGCTTAGCTTATTATGATCATCGTGTTTATTATTTTAATGGTATAAGGTTTTTTTAGCATGATTTTATGTTGTATGCATAAGGGTAAGGGTTTCTAGGGTTTGAGTTATGTTTTTAGGGTTTTATGGTGTTATGCGCATAGGCTAAGGCTTGTTGTCAGGTTTTGTGTGCGTGTGGTGGTCTGTGTGGGCCACGGTGGCTGCTGTTTGGTGGCTGGTAGGTCACGGTGGTGGTGTTTAGAGGTGTGTTGGTGTTGTGTGGTGTTCGGCTAGGGGAAGGCTGAGTAGAAAGGGAATGTTGGGAGCGGCTGGTGCGCATAGGCGCGGTGCTGCTTGCGTTTTCACGTGTTGCCACCCGGCCCAGCCTAGAGTGATGGCTCGTGGTGGTGGCGCTTGTGTGATGTTGTGCGGTGCCGCACATGGTGGACCCGTTGTGGGCCTGCTGCGGGCTTAGCCTAGGTGGGCCGAGTTGGTTGTTGTCGGGTTTGTTGTTTGTTTTGTTATTATTATTATTATTCATATTAATATTATTATTATTAGTAGTAGTAGTAGTATATATTAATAATATTAATAATATGCATTTTGTATTTAAAGTGAAGGGTATTTTGTATAAGTATTTTGGTATTAATACTTTGTAATTTAAATATTACCATAATATACGTATTTTATACAAAGTATTTTGTACTTTGTATTTGGAGTTAGCTGACTTTTGGAGTATTAAGGTTGACTAGCTTAGTATTAGGTTGACTTTTAGAGGAAAAGTCAAAGTATGGGTTTTAAGGTTTAAGGTCTTTGTATTTAAATCTTAGACTTTGTACCTTTGGTATTGGCTTTATATAGTGACTTTTAGATATTAAAGTTACTTGAATTCATTGTGTAGCGTTGGGTTTTTCTCGAACGGCGTTGAGCCCGGATTCTTTCTTGGGATCTAGGAGACCTCTCCGCCTGACAATTACGGTATGAATGGTCAATGGGTATGGAGGCTGCACATCAAACACGAACAAGGGTGAAAATCTCATAAGCTAAGGCAGATCGCCCCTCGCTGTAGAGAGAATGTGCCTAAGAGATATCTACGGTTCAGCCCTACTGGTCTCTATCGCCATAATTGAATATGAAGAAGTACGAAGGCATAAAGAAATATTGAGATAGAAGATTACCTTTATTACCACGGATGGGAAGACACCGAGCTATATTCAAAAGACCGAGAAACTTGAAAATTCTAAAAAGAATTCGAGAGGAAATTTGCGAAAACTCAAAGAAAAGTTGTAAAGTAAAAACAAATGAGTTGACAAAATGAGACTTTTGTACCTAATTATAGATAAGTTTACCTTGGGTGACGTGTCAGGGGGAACAGTTAATGCTACGTGGAAGATGTTCGCTAAAAGATACAGAAAACTTGAAGCAACCTCTCCTCAACCGTCACTACGGAGAAGAGTAACCGTCAAAGGGCGACGCTTCAATGCCTCGGCTCGCTTTTCCCATGGGACATCCTTGCGAGGAACCGCGTGGCCTCAGCTTGTTTTTGCCCATGGGGCATCCTCGGCACAATGAGGAACCCCATGGCCTCGACTCGTTTTTGGCCATGGAGCATCCTTGATACAGCGAGGAACCCCATAGCCTCAACTCATTTTTGCCATAAGACATCTTCGGCACCGCGATGAATCTCACGTCCTCTATTATCTCTTGTAAAGGAGAACTACATTACGACAAAGGAGCATATGCCCATCACATCCCTAGTCATGCTACAGACAGAATTACAGACGCACACTTCAACATCACAAACACTCAACAAATGTCCCAAGGGATGAGCATATTGGCACAAACATCCCTTTTTGGCCATGGAGCATCCTCGACACAAGGAGGAACCCCATGGCCTCAGCTCATTTTTGCCATAAGACATCCTCGGAACCGCAATGAATCTCACGTCCTCTATTATATCTTGTAAAGGAGAACTACATTACGATAAAGGAGCATATGCCCATCACATCCCTAGTAAAGCTACAGACAGAATTACAGAATGCCCGGAGGAAGACCGAATGCCCCTAGCTAGGGTACCGTTGCCTTGAAAGGATACCTAGAACGGTATTTTAGACAATTCAACTATTAAGTGACAACTTGCATCCCCCAACAGTTCCCTATAAATAGGGGACTCTAGGATTTGACAAGACATTCGAGATATTCGGATTTATATTGAGATTGAAGAAAACTTAGACAAAGCCTAAAAGAGGTAGTCAATATCACTTTATCCTTCACACATTTCCCAATACACTCATACTGACTTGACCGTTGGAGGGAAGGTATCCCCAACCATCTCCGTGGGTATTTTACGTTCGGTCTTGTGTAGGTGGACGAGAGATCAAGTGTTTAACCCGCTGCCTTAAGGCTCGAATACATATTTACTGTCGGGAAACCAAAGGCCCCAAAACATATCCCATCAGGAACAGTTCCCTATAAGTACTGAAGAAGGAAACGTTCAGACTGAACACATAAACTAGGTAACATAATTACCACTCTAATCAATACACTCTATACAACACATACAATGACTTTACCGTCGGAGGGAGGGTACCCCCAACTTGGGGTGTAAACGAGACGAGACTGCTCGCAAAATACTCGAGATAGACTCGGTCAAAGCTCGGTCAATACTCGTCTCGAGAAAACTCTGCTCGAGCTCGAACTCGGCTCGAGTATCTAACGAGCCTACTCAAACTTGACTCGAAAAGCTCGCGAGATACTCGACTTTCTAAAAATATTTTATTCTATAAATCATATGGCTAATTTATATTCTCCTTTTTCATAATTATTTTGCATACAAATGGGAAGAAGATTTTCTATAAGTATTGTTAGACTACTAGACTATCAAGTAAGTAACCCATCCAAATTACGCCCAACTGTCCAAGGCTCTAAGCCCATCCAAATTAAACTTACGGAGTACATGTATAACTTACTTACCCTAATGCTCAAACACAACGACCAGCCTACTATCCTGCCGCTCCCTTACTTCCTTAGTCCTCACTTTTGTCATTCTTTCTTGCTTACTTTTCCGTCTTCTTTCTTGCTCACTTTTTCATTTGCTCCTTTGTTTAATTTACTTCTTCAACTTAGATGTTGGAATGTTGAGAATAACATAGAATCTTAGATACTCGATGTTAATCTGTAATATTTCATTCTAAGTTGGTCCATAATATATTTAGCCATATGCTCATAGCTTATGCAAATCAACATGTCAAGTTCCAAGTATTTTGGAAACATGGTATAACAACAAAGTGTGTACAAGATCTAAATTCCTTCTTTGTGAAATTTACTTTTTACAAATTTTCATAAATGGGTCAGATAATCGGGTTGAATGGTCGGGTTGGGTATTCGGGTTTAATTTCTAGCTCTAGAGTCGAGCGGTTGTCGAATCGAGCCGAGCTGGAGTCGAGCTTGAGTCCAGTTCGAGCCTGTGATTAGGGTTCACGAGCTCGAGTCGAGCTTAAATATTTGAGGCTCGCGAGTTCACGAGTCGACTCCAGCTCAGATTTGAAACTCGCGAGTCGAGTCGAGTTTAGCCTAACTCGAGCTCGACTCTGCTCGTTTACACCCCTACCCCTAACACCCATAGGGGGGTAGTTTATGTGTGTTGCTCGTGCAGGTAGGGATGTTAATGGGGCGGGACGGTAGTGGATATAGGTCTACCCATACCCATACCCATCTACTTATCTCATGCCCATACCCGCCCAGCTACCCGCCACGGGTAAGAATTTTATACCCATACCCCACCGGCGGGTACAGATTTTGCAGCAGGAGCTACAAGTGATACAGAAAACTCAAGCAATCAAGACTCAAGCACAGGAAACAATACAAAGAAGGGCATCACTAGCAACATTGTCCAACCTTAGATGTTTAGCCAATCCTCCTTATCTCAGAGTTGAGGGTGGGACAAGTCAGACAAAAACCTTTTGATAACAATGATTATAGGACCCCCAGGGGGGACTAATTCCTTAGTCCTAAAAACTGCACCAGTCAAGCTTGTCCAAGAAATAACTAAAGGCCTTATAGCATCAATTGGTAGTCCTGAATAAGTCTCTTAGGGTCCAATACACTTGTGACTGTGTGAGATTTTATTCAGAGAAGTCAAGGGACTGTTATGCAGCTCAAGATAGCAACAAACCCAGAAGGATGCAGAGCCACAAGAATGCAGGACCACAAACAGTCTGATAGTGATAGCAGTGTTGTTTGCTAGCCTGAGCATTGTTGTTTGCTAGTATGGTAGTTGAGCTGAGAAGAGGACCACTTCTGCACTAGGAGATGCTCTAAGAGCCGTTGAGGAACAACCTACAACTTGCAAGACTGTACCCTTTTGTTAGCCTTTAACTTTACTGTCTCTTGTAATTACTAGTTAATCAGGTTGAGTACTTTCCCTGACTTCTAGTCTTTAGTTCTGTAATTAGTTAGTAATCAAATAGAGGTTACTTCCTTGATTATTAGCCTTTTTATTTGTGAGAGTTGTCTATATAAGACACTCTCTTAGACTGTATGAGGCAGACTATCTTTTTTAAAACTGAGAATACAAACTTTGCTTGGACATGCTGAGTCCCTTGTCTCTGTCTTTTCCTAGAGTAAAGAAGAGTGTCATTTAGCCTGTTGTGCTTGCTTTCACAGTTAAGAAAGTCGAGACAATACAATTGTTGTTCTAACTTGTCTTTTCATATCCTTGTGACAACCTGATTCTAAGGTCAAGGCTCTTAGGTAACACACGAGTGCTCCATCACCTGTTTTAGAGAGAGTTTTTGTCTTGTTTTAGTAGCAACATGCTGCAAATGGTATCAGAGCCAGGTTCTATTGTTTCAACTAGAAAGCTAGAAACTTTAGAGTTGCTTTTTCTTAAAACCAAGTCCTAGAACATCAGTCTAAATCTCAGACCTCAAAACTGTGGAGACATTAACCACAAAAGAACACTAAGCCAAACACTTCAACTACAAAAAAACCAAGTTTTACTGAACTCATTAAAACAAAATGAGTTCAGATGAAAACCAGAATGAAGGAGAGAAGTTTGAGTTACTTGAACAAAATATGGAGGCCATGACTACATTGATGGAAATCATGGTTGAACAATTACAAACACTCAACCTAGCCAGAGCTCATGACTTGTAGAGTTCTCAGAATCAGGCAGCAAGAGCTATAACTAGAGTTCCTCTTGATGACAGGCAGAGGAACAGGAACAACAATGTACCACAGGGGTGGAGAGCTAAAAAGGAGGATGCTGACTTCAAACCTGCAGGCAGAAATGCTCAACACACAGACCAGGATGATAGAGCACTCAAGGTAGAGCTCCCTGAATTTCTAGGTATTTTAAACCCTGAAGATTTCCTAGACTGGCTTAGAACTGTGGAAAGAATCTTTGAATTAAAGGAATATGATGATAAAAGGAAATTTAAGGTTGTTGTACTTAAGTTTAGGGCATATGCTTCCTTATGGTATGAAAACCATGTAAGTCAGAGGAATAAGGAAGGCAAAGAGGCCATTAAGTCATGGGAGAAACTTAAGAAACATCTCAAGAAAGCCTTCATACCAAGAGATTATTCACAAGATTTGTATCTAAGGTTAACTCACCTGAAACAAGAAGTTGAGGGATCTGTAGAGTCCTATCTCAGAGATTTTGAACAGCTAACCTTACAATGTGAATTAACAGAAAAACCTATGCAAAAAATAGCAAGGTTTATCAGGGGTTTAGACCCAAGGATATCTCAACAGATTGAGATGCAACCTCTCCTGTATTTTGATGATGTGGCTAGGATGGCTCAGAAAGCTGAGAACAGGTCTAAGTTAAGGACTCCTGTACCAAGGGTTTTTCAGAAAACCTTCACTAGACCTAACACCAGCAATAGGAGTAGCACTGAGAACAAGTCTGTAGATAAAGGAAAGGGGATAGCCAAAACAGCCCCCACCCCCCCTGTTGATTACAAGAAGAAATGCTTTCAATGTCAGGGTTTTGGCCATTTCATGAGAGATTGCCCCACAAAAAGAGCTTTGACAGCCATTGAGTTTGAGTAAGTGCAGAAAGGGGAGGAGTTATTTGAAGACACTCCAGAAGAAAAGTCTGACTCTGATGGTGGTGTTGAGTATGAGCATTATATTGAACCTGATGTAGGCACAACCCTGGTACTCTGGAGGGTGATGCATACAACACGAGGAAGCCAGGAGATACTCAAAGGACTCTGATATTCCAGACTAGATGCACTATAGCTGGGAAAGTCTGTCAGCTCATCATAGATGGAGGAAGCAGTTCTAATGTAGTCTCAACTACATTGATTGAAAAATTGAGCATTCCCACCATTGCTCACCCACATCCTTACAGGTTGAGATGGTTGAACAAAGGTGTGGAAGTGAGAGTCACCAAGCAAGCCTTGATAGCCTTTTCCATTGGAAAGGTGTATCATGATCAGATTCTCTTTGATATGTTGCCTATGGATGCATGCCACCTGCTCCTAGGTAGACCTTGGGAATTTTATAGGGGCACTATCCATGATGGGAGAAAGAATACTTATTCTTTTAGAAAGGAAGGTAGAAAAATCACACTAGCCCCCTTACAAGTACAGATTGGTCACAGTGATGCAACAGGCCTGAGTAACAAAACAAAGAAGATTTTGTTGACTGGGGAAACAGAGCTGGAACAAGAATTGATGGATAGACAGTTAGTGCTAGCCTTGGTGCCTAGCTCTACTAGCTGCTACAGCAACTCAGGGGTCAAGAATGAGGTTCAACCTCTATTGGAAGAGTTCTCAGAGTTGTTTGCTGAGGAACTTCCTAGTGGCCTGCCTCCTTTGAGGGGGATAGAGCACCAGATAGACCTAATACCTGGAGCTCAATTGCCAAATAAACCTGCCTACAGATGTGATCCTGAAACTACAAAGGAGCTACAAAAGCAAGTTGAGGAGCTGATGCAAAAGGGTTTTATCAGACCTAGCCTTAGTCCTTGTGCAGTGCCAGCACTGATAGTGCCAAAAAAGGAGGGCAATCGGAGGATGTGTATCGATAGCAGAGCTATCAATAATATCACAGTGAAGTACAGATTTCCCATTCCTAGATTGAATGACTTGCTGGATGAAATGGCAGGTTCAAAGGTCTTTTTAAAGATTGACTTAAGGCAGGGGTACCACCAGGTCACAATAAGGGAAGGGGATGAGTGGAAAACTGCTTTTAAAACAAAAAATGGCTTGTATGAGTGGATGGTTATGCCTTTTGGCCTATCAAATGCCCCTAGCACTTTTATGCGACTCATGACAGAGGTTATGAGGCCTTTTATAGGGAGGTTTGTAGTTGTCTACTTTGATGACATCCTACTGTACAGCAAGTCTGTGCTTGATCACTTGCAACACCTCAGAGCAGTATTTGAGGCTTTGAGAAAATATCAAATGTTTGCTAAGTTGGAAAAGTGCTCATTTCTAGAGTCATCAGTTGTCTTTTTGGGTTTTATTATCTCCTGAGGGGGAGTATCTGTTGATCCCACCAAGATAGAAGCAGTCAAGAGCTGGACAACACCTAGCAATATCACAACAGCAAGGAGCTTCCATTCTACAGGAGATTTATCCAGGGACTCAGTACCATTATGGCCCCTATGACTGAATGCCTAAAGAAAAGAGAGTTCTTGTGGACATCAGCAGCTCAGAGAGCTTTTGAAGAGATCAAAGGAAAGCTATGTGACACACCTGTGCTAGCTCTTCCTGACTTAGAGGAGTTGTTTGAAGTGGAGTGTGATGCATCAGGAGTGGGAATTGGAGTAGTGTTGAAGCAAAAGAATAAGCAAGTAGCCTACTTTAGTGAGAAGCTCAATGGTGCTAGAGTATATTTACTCTACTTATGACAAAGAGTTTTATGCTATTGTCAGGGCCTTAGACCACTGGACACAATACTTGAGGGTTAGGCCATTTGTGCTACACTCTGATCACCAAGCTTTTGAGGTACATAAATGGACAGCACAAGTTAAACTCAAGACATGCTAAATGGGTTGAATTTGTACAAGCTTTCAATTTCTCTAGCAAGTATAAGGATGGCAAATCCAACATCATTGTTGATGCCCTGTCTAGAAGAGTACATTGTTTGACCTTGCTGGAAAGCAAGATTTTGGGGTTTGAATTTCTGAAGCCATGCTATTCAGAGGATGGTGATTTTGCTGAGATATACAGAAAATCCAGTCAAGAGAGTGTTGGTGAGTACTCTATGCAAAATGGTTACCTTTTTAAAGGAAATAAGCTGTGCATTCCCAAGCACACTAACAGGAGCCTTCTGATCAGAGAAATACACTCAGGGGAGTTGGCAGGCCATTTTGGAGTGAATAAAACAATTGAGATATTGAAAGATCAATTTCACTGGCCAAAAATGCTCTCAGAAGTTCAAGACTTCATACAGAGGTGTGGAAAATGCCAACAGTCTAAGAGTCATTTCCAGGCAGGCAATTATACTCCTCTTCCTGTACCTATGAGGCCTTGGGAGGACTTGAGTATGGACTTTATAGTAGCATTGCCAAGGACTCAGAGACAGAAGGATTCAATCATGGTGGTGGTGGACAGATTTTCTAAAATGGCTCACTTTGTGCCATGCCAGAAGACATAGGATGCAGTTAGTGTTGCAGTGCTGTTTTTCAGAGACATTGTGAAACTGCATGGGATTCCTAGGACTATAGTGTCTGACAGAGACACTAAGTTTGTGAGTTATTTCTGGAGATCATTGTGGAAGTTATTAAAGACTCAGTTGCTATTTAGCACTGCCTACCACCCCCAAACTGATGGCCAGAATGAAGTCACAAACAAAACACTTGTGAGCATCCTCAGGAGCATTGTCAACAAGTCACTGAAAGATTGGGACTTAAAGCTAGCTCATGCAGAGTTTGCATATAATAGAGCCCCCTCTTTTGCAACTGGTAGAAGTCCATTGTAGGTGGTGTATGGTGTTAATCCTTGTATGCCTATCAGCCTTGCACCTATTCCTAGAAAATATCAGGATTATGAAGCAAAAGCTAGAACTGAAGCAATGCTGAGAATGCATAAGGAAGTGCAGGAAAAGATTCAGAGGGCAAATGAACTTTACAAGAAGAGATCAAAGAAACAGAAGAGGAAAGTCAACTTCAAACCAGGTGACCTTGTGTGATTGCACCTGAGAAAAGAAAGATTTTCCTCTAAAAGGAAAAATAAGCTTATGCCTCGAGCAGATGGTCCTTTTGAGATTCAGCAAAAGATAGGAGATAATGCTTATAAACTGATTTTGCCAGGTGATCTGAATGTGCATGCAACCTTCAATGTGGGAGACCTGACTCCTTTCCTAGATGATGACCTTTCAGAGGAGGAGACTGGAGAGTTGAGGTCAATCTATTTTCAAGAGGGAGAAGTTACAGAAGGAGCTACAAATGATACAGAAAACTCAAGCAGTCAAGACTCAAGCACAGGAAACAATACAGAGCAGGGCATCACTAGCAACATTGTCCAACCTTTGCAGTTTAGCCAATCCTCCTTATCTCAGAGCTCAGAGTGGGACAAGTCAGACAACAACCTTTTGATAACAATGATCATACGACCCACAAGGGGGGACTAATTCCTTAGTCCTAAAAACTGCACCAGTCAAGCTTGTCCAAGAAATAACTAAAGGCCTTATAGCATCAAATGGTAGTCCTGAATGAGTCTCTTAGGGTCCAATACACTTGTGACTGTGTGAGATTTTATTCAGAGAAGTCAAGGGACTTTTATGCAGCTCGAGATAACAACAAACTCAGAAGGAAGAAGAGCCACAAGAATGCAGGACCACAAACTGTCTGATAGTGACAACAGTGTTGTTTGCTAGCCTGAGCATTGCTGTTTGCTAGTATGGTAGTTAAGCTAAGAAGAGGACCACTTCTGCACTAGGAGATGCTCTAAGAGCCGTTGAACACCAGCCTAAAACTTGCAAGACTGAGTGTAGCCTTTTGTTAGCCTTTAACTTTACTGTGTCTTGTAATTACTAGTTAATCAGGTTGAGTACTTTCCCTAACTTCTAGTCTTTAGTTCTGTAATTAGTTAGTAATCAAGTAGAGGTTACTTCCTTGATTATTATCCTTTTTCTTTGTGAGAGTTGTCTATATAAGACACTCTCTTAGACTGTATGAGGCAGACTATCTTTTTTAAGACTGAGAATACAAACTTTGCTTGGACCTGCTCAGTCCCTTGTCTCTGTCTTTTCCTAGGGTAAAGAAGAGTGTCATTTAGCCTGTTGTGCTTGCTTTCACAGTTAAGAAAGTCGAGACAATACAATTGTTGTTCTCACTTGTCTTTTCATATCCTTGTGACAGCCTGATTCTAAGGTCAAGGCTCTTAGGTAACACAGGAGTGCTCCATCACCTGTTTTACAGAGAGTTTTTGTCTTGTTTTAGTAGCAACATGCTGCAGATTCCAAACCGTATCCGCCCCACCACCCGCGGATACCTGCCACCCGCCCCATCCGCCCAGTACCCGCCTCACCCGCCCCATCCGCCTACTACCCGCCTGGTAAAATAGTACCACAGCTACGGATTGAAGTCTTCAAATAGACAATGATAAATACTCCCTGTGAAATAGAGTTATATGATCATATAAACTCCAAATAGAAGTTTCTAATACCAAATTTATCATACAAATTCCGTAGTCCAAACACAGTTGTACTCCAAATCGCTATTTTAAATATAAAATTTTCAAACAAAGTACGTAAGGGGAACACGCTACAAAACAATGTCGTGTCATCAGCTCCTCGGTTTTCACCATTAAGTTCATCACTTCAATTGCCAAATATAACTCCAATAGAAGGCGGAAACTGACCTCTAAACAAAGAGGTAGATTTGCTTCTTGGAACCTACAATAATGTTCATACAAAAAAATCAGTTTAGATGTTAAAAGAGTATAAGAATGAAGGAAAACGAAGAAGCATACTGAGCATCTGACCAAAATGGACTCATTAGATCATATCTTCGCTAAGATCAAATAAAGTAAATGCTTTTGCTTCTTGTTATGTATTGTTTTGTATCATAGGCTCATACACTCTTAGCTATCTCATATTCTCTTGAGATTTAAGCATATAGCAATATAGCATGGAAATGATAAAGGATTTATTTTCACTGGCAGATTGAGGAACAAATACATTCTCCAAGGCAAACATGACACTAGTCATGCATATGCTTTCAGTTGACAAACATACAGAATTTGATGCATATCTCCACAACTCCAACGAATCACAAGAACTAATCAGAGCATATTCGTACCTCTCAATCTATAGGTAGTGACTCCTGTTTTATTTGTAACACCCTCTTCCTCATCATCTAGTTCATCAAGTATTTGTTGATATTCAACTTCTTTGAATACACTACCATGCCTGCCACCTAGTTACACATATAGAAACTTATTATTTAGTACCGTTAGTGAATTTAATAACATTTATAATAACAAACTTAATTGTATTAGCATTTTTGCAGACCTTTATGTTGGTCCAAATCCAATTTTTTGCACACACCAATGCCTCCACAGTTGATGGAAGAAGTCGAGTACGATGAGGAGACAACACTTGTCCCCCAGTACTGAAAGTTGACTCTGATGCTACACTTGAAACAGGTATGCTTAGAATGTCTCTCGCTATCTTCTGAAGGATCAGATATGTTGAACCATTATCCTTCCACCAAGCTAGGATATCAAAATCCTCACACAGTGGAATGTTAGCACTCTCTAGATACTTGTCCAAATCCGATTTTTCTTGTACTAGAGTCTGCGTTACCTCCATATATCAAGCAAAGTCCCCCATTTTTTTCTTACCCTTTCCTTGGCAAGAAGGTGGTGGCATGACATTTGTAGTGGTTGCTTGGTTCTTCGCATATGTACCAGAATATTCACTTTCCAAAGTTGTTATAAGATCTTTGATATTTTGGACCCTATTCTCAATCTCTTTTGCATCTTCATTTTTATAGATATTATTATAATAAAAACGAACAAGAGAAATTTTATACCCACGATCTAGTACATAAGCTACTGCTAAAAGACCATTCACTTGACCCCTGTACTTGTTATACTTCAATAGCATCTCATCAGCAAAATTACTTATCAGATATCAGGTGAAAGAACCCAACAATCCAAAGCAAGTTTCATCTCACACACGTTACTAAAGTACATGTTTGCAGAAGGAAAATTAGTGGCAGAGAAATCATAAGTCGCATCATTAAACACCTCTAATTTCTCACAAACCTTTTCAGCCCTCTCTCATTCCTCCTTAGATGGTGCTTCTTTGTATGAGGTTTTGCCTCTACCTTTTAAAACATCAAACATGTCTTTGTACATGATGGCAACTTTGAGCATCTCGTAGGTTGAGTTCCAACGAGTTTTGCAATCAAGTACTAACTTCCTTGTACAATGAGGAGCATGCATCCTAGCAGCCTTTTCAAATTTTTGCACCCTTCCAACAAAAGTTGACCAGTAAACTACACTTTCTCTAATCCTTTTAAGCCCATCACCAATAGCTTTTAAACCATCTTGGACAATCAAATTTAAAATATGTGCACAACAACGCATATGTACAAACTTGCCTTCCAACATAAGTGAGCTATGAGGAAGCCTATCGGACAAGTCTTCTATCATGGCATCATTTGTACTGCAATTATCCAAGGTGATTGTTGACACTCGACGATCAAGGTTCCAGTCATATTTACAGTTAAACAAGGCATCAGTTTGTGTGGGGGGCTTCAACGTACATGAACCTGTAAAAAAGAAAAAGAAAACAGAGAGAAGTAAAACCTCTAAGAACCACAAAGTAACTCAAATAATCTGGAAAAAAATGCAATGACCAGTTAAGTCATAAGGGAGAAATTAAACCTTGAATATATACACAACTATAAGAAAATACCTAAGGATTCGACTTTGGAGCTTCCATGAGTTGTCGATGAAGTGTGCGGTACCAGCCATAAAACCCTTTCGTTGGTTGCTAGAAGTCCACATATCCGTAGTTAGTGCAATCTTGCCCTGTACTTTTTCCAATAGTTAAGTGAAATTCTCCTTTTCATCATCTTATCTTCAGAATATCTTTCCTAGTCGTGTTGCGTGAAGGAACCTTATAGCCTGGCCGGAGTGTTCTTGAATACTTTCTAAAGCCATAATGCTCAACCATGCTGAGTGGATACTCGTGGAGGATTATCATCTCTGCTAATTCCTTTCTACCATGCTCTTGATGAAACTCATAATGAACTAGCGTGAGTGTCTCATTATTCTGACTTATGTTACTTTGTGTACCAAACAACCTGCTTTAGCGTATATCTGGACACACTTTTTTCGGACATTTCTTTGTGTGCGCCTTCACATGCGATGTTCCAGCGCTTGGCATTCCACTAAGAAGCTTCAGACAATAGCTGCATTCTTCTTTAATCTCGCCAGCCACTCTCTTTCGCTTATAATGTTTCCATGCATTCGAAGTATGTCTAGTAGTAAGGGGAAGATATCTATCATCCTCGGCTGATGTTTGACTTGGGCTTTCAATATTTATCGGTGCTTCATTAGATGATCCATGGAAACAACTTTCTCCGAAGGCTTTAAAGACGATGTGCCATGCTCATCAGTTGACACCGGGCTTATCATCGTACAAAATCTATGACAGCATATAAACCGTCACCAAGTAATGCACTATGAGGCAATAAGCATATAACAGAAAACTGTTCCCAATTTTGTCGTTAATCATTTTCAGTTCAGTTCATTTTTTCCCAAAAACAAATAACATACACACTATTATACTAAGCTTGATTTAAATCTTTGTTTGCTACTTACACCATAATAAGCATGATGTTAAAGTAGCAAACATGATTTAACCAAGTCAACCCAACTGTACAAACTCTTCATGGAGCACGAATCAACTAGTTATACATATAAAAGCAAAAAATATATGCTTACATAGACCATATGTTCATACGGATGAAAATTGAACAAAAAATTTGGAACCTGAAGTAGGAAGCTCTGTAAACAAATACCCACAAAACTGCCCATCATTTACTATACATTATTCTACCATTCAATCAATTTTTTTGGTATGAACCATTCAATCACTTTAGCTACAGCAAAAAGAAAAAAAAAATAGCAGCTCATGATATTGGGCACATGTTGATTCAGTTCATGTATTCATTTCAATAACAGTTATATAGTCTTGACCCCTCAAAAATAGAAACAGAGAGACAAAAAAATAAACCTGAAGGAGAAAGGCGGTAGAAAGGTGGCAGAGTAAATGGCGTCTTGGGCTCGTGAGTTGTGGAGCCGTGGCTGTTATGGCGGTAGAAATGTTTTTTTTTTAATTTTTTTTAAAAAGGTACTAGCCGACTGGGTCACTGGGAGAATGGGAGAGGGATAGTGATTAGTGAGGTAGCCAGGTAGGGTTTTGGTCTTTTTGGATATTTGGATATGCCATCCATTTTGTCTACCTTTTAGTTTTGGGTAAATTTTAACTATTTAATTTTTTTTAAAAAAGGTATTGTTAAAAATAGTAGAAATAGAATTTTATTAATAATACTAAAAGCATGACGGGTATGTGGCAGGGCGGTCAGGGATGGCGCGGGGCGGTCTGGGATGGGGCGGGTATGGCTTAAAACCCATACCCGCCCCACCACCCATGGCGGGTATAACTTTTTGTACCCATACCCGCCCCATACCCACCAAACTCTTACACATACCCATTTCAACTGGGGCGGGTACGATGCAGTACCCACTTATACCCGTCCCACTAACATCCCTACGTGTAGCAGCTGCTCGTATACTCGTTAGGACTCGTTGTCTAGTGGTCAAGTTACTAAAATACCTCTTAGAGTAATATACCTGGAAATAAGAGCTTCACACCAAGATCAATAAATAAAAAGTTTCCCATGAAAGTTTCATATGAAAAATCTTTGAAGGCAATAACCATTTCCAGACTTATATCATCAAAAATTGGAAACATGCCTTTTTACCTTGATTGTGAAGCCAGACCACCACGGAACCAACAATTTTAACTACCAAGAACTATAATGATCACTAATTTGAACAAAAAAAAAACACCAAAATCAACCAGAACACCTAAAGTTAAAAAAAAATCGAACTACAAACCATGAAAATATCCAGACTTACTTTTGCAAGTTTCCGTTGGTGTTGAAGGCCCCAAATTAATGGTGAGGACCTCGGGTTTGAGATCACTTGCCACTAATTCGGGGAAAATAACCTAAAAAGTCGTGGAGCTCTCCAAAAATAGTGTCAATCGCCAAACATTTGACTGAAAAATCAGAATTTGAGTTAAGATATGAGAACCTTGTGATTGATAAACATAAAAGTCGTCCGAAATGGGGAATGAGGTCGCCGATTTCTGAAGAGAACAATAAACTGGTTAGTGAATATTGATGATATATAGAGAGACAAATTAGAGAGAAATGAAGGTTGATGAGGTGAAAGAGAACAAGCACACGTATAGGTTATTTTTTCAATTTTATTAAACATGAGTTGGGCTAGACTTTGTATAATAATGACCGGCCTAACTTTTTTATTAGACATGCCTGCTATCTTTTTATAAGTCGCGAAAGTGGCAAATAGGACCCAAGACTCTAATACTATGTGTAATCAAAATCCTTAACTTTCAATTGGAGCAAATCAACCCTACAAGTCTTACTAAAGGGGTAATCAAACCTTAATGATAATTTTGAGTTATTTTCTCACGAATACAAAACGATTCAATATTATTAAAATTAAATTTATGCTCATATACATCTGAAATACATGGACTTGTACAATATACATGTATGATATGAACCATATAAAACTAACATTACTTATATAGTACATATTGTAGTTCCTCAACGTCCCACACACAAAGTCCTGCAAGTGGCAACCAAGATCATCATCGTTGATCATCATATCATAGGCTCATAGCATGAGCAAGTAATCTCGAGGCAGAATCAAACGACAAACCATCATCCATCAAACTTATATATGCAAGCCGTGTGTTCAAAGACAGTAGTAGGATTTCAGTTTTGAGTGAATAGGCTCTCAAAAGCAATGTCAAGATTTTTGCAACTAGAGTCAATGTTGATAAGGGCACCTGGGCAAGACTCTAAAACAAAAGATAGATGATGGCTCAGGAACGCCGATATGCCGCACTATAGCTCTGTCTCAAGCAGTATTAGTTCATAATATGTTTGTTTCGATCTTGACCACTTTTGGTTGTTGCAGTAGAAACCCCTAGGCCAACAAGTTTTGTGAAGTTATCATAGTATTAAAACAGGAAAGAAACTAGACTATGACACATAAACATAACTCAGTATTTTGGAAAGGAAAGCAATGAACTTGACAGGTGATTCACTAGAAATCCCTCTGTAAAAGTAACTTCACCCTAAGGTTGAAGTTCGTTACTTTTTACTACAAAAGTAAAAGACAGAAACAAGAGCTGGAATTTCCTTCAGCAAACAGAGAAATATCTCATATCATTCATAAAGTTGGTCCAATACAATGAGCTGAAAGCCATAGATATATGCCAAGTTTGAAATGCTGAGCTACTTTAGGGTTCATTCTAAGCATAAAAGAGTCATTGCATCAATACTAGGTTGATATTCTTCCATAGTTGGAGTTGTTGAAGTGGTCCTGCAGGATATGTGGTATTAATAGGCCTGTAAGCTCAGCCAAGAAGAATTCTGGACCACAATCTGTCACTATCAAGCAGCTTCTCTATGAAGAAAATATATGACTAGTAAGGGATTACTCGACCTTATGTACACGCTGGATATGACCTTAAGGAGGCCTAGTATTAGGAATTTTATGACCTCTAAAGGTATGATACCATGAGTAAGCTCAGAGCTTGAAAAGACTTGGACCATTGTCCTAAGTTGAGCTATAGAGTAGGCTGAACACTTAGGATTAGTCCATGGACAATAGATTTTGTTGTTGGTAGTGCTTGACTAAGGAATTCTAGTGTGCGTGTAGCCTCAATGATTGTTGCATTCTCCCCCTCTTGAGAGAGAGTTGACCTCAACTCTGAATTCTGCACTGCATCCTCCTCATCCTGGTGAAATTCTTCTGTATAGTAAGGTGCTATGTCTCCATCATTGAATGTAGCATGCACACCATACTCTCCAGGGTGGTCTAGCTTATAGGCATTGTTGTTGACTCGTTCCAGCACCTGAAAAGGTCCATTAGCTCTAGGCACAGCTGGTTTCTCCTCTTACCTGGAAACCTCTCTTTCCTGAAGTGCATCCAAACTAGGTCACCGGGCTAAAATTTTGTTTGCCTTCGGGACTGTCTTGCTCTCTTCTTATACAACTCATTGTCCTTGTGTATATGGTTCTTAACATGCTCGTGCGGCTTCTTAAGTTGCTTAGCCCTGTCCTTTTCTTGAAAACTGCAATCTTCTTTTGGTACCGGTGCATAGTCTGCTAGCATGTAAGGATTCAGACCATAGACAACTTCAAAAGGTGACTTCCCCGTGACAATAGAGGGTGCCCTATTGTATGCAAATTCAGCTTAAGCAAGTTTTATATCCCAGTCCTTGTGATTCTTGCTAACCAAACTTCTCAAGATGGTTGTCAAGGTCTGGTTTGTCACCTCACTTTGCCCATCTGTTTGGGGGTGATAGGAGGTGCTGAATAGAAGCCTTGTTCTCATCATTTTCCAAAGGGTCTTCCAGAAATAGCTCAGGAAATTAGTGTCCCTATCTGAAAAAATGCTTCTAGGCATACCATGGAGTTTCGTGATCTCCCTGAAGTATAACTCTACTACATCAGAGGCATCATCTGTTTTATGACAAGGTATGAAATGAGCCATCTTGCTAAACCTTGTCAATGACAACCATCACAACACCCTTTTGCCTTTGAGTGCTAGGCAGTGCAGTGATAAAATCCATGTTGATATCTGCCCAAGGTTGTTCAGGTACAAGCAGTGGCATATAAGGTCCTGGTCTAAATTGACTTTTGCTCATCTGACAAGTCACACATCTCTGTAGAGCAAGCTAAACATCATGTTGCACCTTTGGCCAATAAAATTTCTCTTGTAGTATCTCCACAGTTTTTTGTATGCCAAAATGACCAGCAAGACCACTGGCATGAACCTCTTTGATGAGTAGGTTTATATAGGAGCTCCTTGGGATGCATAGATAATTCCCTTTAAAAAGGAAGCCATTCTGCAATGAGAACTTGCCTGATCTACCTTGCTTGCAGTCTATGAGTATCTTAGCAAAATCAGGATCATATGCATACAATTCTTTCATTAACTCAAAACCAATAACCCTGGCCTCCATAACTGATACCATATGGTGTCTTCTGGATAATGCATCTGCTATCACATTGGATTTTCCTGTTTTATACTTATTGGCAAAAGAGAAAGATTGCACGAATTCAACCCACTTAGCATGCCTATGGTTCAACTTGTGTTGACCATTGATATGCTTTAGAGGCTCATGATCAGAATGCAAAACAAAAGGTATAGGCTTTAGATAATGGCTCCAATGCTCCATAGCCCTAATTAGCGCATAGAACTCCTTATCATACACAGAGTAATTCAGCTTTGCTCCACTGAGTTTTTCACTGAAAAACGAGACTGGTTTCTGATCTTGGATTCGCACAGCTCCAATCCCTATTCCAGTGCCATCACACTCGACCTCAAATAAATTTTCAAAGTTAGGTTGGGAAAGTATAGGGGCTTGACACATCCTCTCCTTTACAAGCTCAAAAGCCTTCTGAGCAGAAACAATCCACTGAAAATCTCCCTGTTTTAGACATGCTGTGATTGGTGCCATAATAGTAATGAAACTTTGTATGAACCTTCTATAGAAAGAATCAAGGCCATGGAAGCTTATAACGTCAGTAATATTCTTTGGAACAAGCCAAGACTTAATGGCAACAATCTTGTCTTGGTCTAATGAAATGCCTCTTGTGAGCGCAACGGGATCCCACGTAGGTGGATGTAGGAGGGTCATGCTCGGGAACCACCACTTAGGGGCAGGTGCTGGAAGGGCTAGGAGCCCTTGACCAGTCCTTGGATTTCTCGGTTCCCAACTTTTCAGTGGCTTTATCCTATTGCGAATTGGCAGAACTACGAAGGGGGGGTGTGCCAAGCAAAGCACGAAGGCCCAACAGGTATGGCGCCACCAGTGGTGGCACCATCCCTGTTTTGGCGCCACCAGTGGCGGCGCCAGGCTCATGATGGGGGGAGGCAGTGCGGTGCCTTTGCCCTCCTGTGGTGCTGTTTTGGAGTTAGAGTCGCCACCAAGAACTTTCGGTGTCCTAAAAACCGTATGCCTTTCAAATCTAGCCTCGTAGACCAAAAGGGACCACGAGCTGTAGAATTCGAGGTGGGGCAGCAGCTCGAATCTAAGCACCTCATGAATGACTCGTATGGTAATGCGTACCACAGATTTAGATTCGGGAACAAGGTTACCAACTAGGGGTCGGTAAGGTGTACCGTCCTATCCAGTTGCATTTACCTCTACCATTAGCCTTACAATCAGTCCGTTTTAACAGTTTATATCACATAACAAGTAAACATGTAAATCTGCCTAAGTATATGAAAACTAGAAAATAAATGAGGGTTTGGCCCTCAGGAAACCTACGGTAATGCTTTGCGCTTGGACGCGCGAGATTTCTGAACTGCGAGGGTTGGTCTAGCAAGAGGGGACTTTGGTCCTCTCTTCGCTATTGTGAGTAGTGTGTACTCGAATCAGGATGTGTTTAGTAGTGTGAGGTGAGGTATGAAAAGTCATATTAGGGTTTATGAGTGCAGAGAGTGCTTTCGGTGAGAGAATCTCAGAAAATGAATAATATGCCGAATTGTTAACCCCGAGCCAAATGGAGCTCGGGGGGTATATATAGGGACAGGCATTTTGGCGCCGCCAGTGGTGGCGCCAAAATGGACTCTGTCCAGATTGGTCAGATTCACATCTTTTGGCCAGTTATGCATTTCAGCTAAAAATGCGTTTTTCAGTGTTTGGAGTTATCCGGAGTATTTTGTGGATTGTTTGCATGGAACACTGCTTGAGAAGGTTCTGGAATGCAGCAGTCTTTGTCTATCTGAAATTCATTGTGATCAGATTGCATGTCGTTTGGTTTGACTATACTGCTAAAGGCTGTTGGGCATTCTGAAACTCTTGAAGTAATGGACCTCGGATAGCATACTAAGAATTGGGCTAAGCTGATTGCAAGATGGGCTGAACTTATGCATTTAGCGCTACCAGTGGTGGCATGATGGACTGGACTAGGTGAAAACAGTCTGTCCTGCAGCATATATCAAAAGCACTGGTCCAGACTGGACCAGGCTTGGGCTTGGCGCCAACAGTCTGTCCTGCAGCATATATCAAAAGCACTGGTCCAGACTGGACCTTGGTCCAGCCTGGGTCAGTCCTGGCCCAGCTTGAGTCAGGCAAGGTCCAGTCTCGGCCCACTTTTGACTTTTGAGGCTTATTTTGACTTGTTTTGGGTTTTATGTGGAATGTGATAAAAGCCTGATTTTATTGATTTTGGGCCTGTGATGCAGGCTCAGTCAGTCATAGGCTGAAAATATGGCTTACGCATATTTTCGGGCCTATTTAGTCATAGAATGGAGATAATAGTATGAATGTGGTATGAATGTGTTTATGGCTCGAGATGGTGAAACCGGTCGCAGTTAAGATAAATCGTTCGTCCAAGCACATTACCTGGTTT
>CAAKMY010126024.1:0-17227 GCA_901111285.1 Corrigiola litoralis | reverse complement strand
ATGTGACACCTTGGGGTGTCTACAGGTTTGTATTAATATCAAGTTAGTTAGTATCATAAAAAAATGTTCATCTAGATGAAATGACGACAAGCAAAATTTCTCAGATGAGCAAACAAAATAAAATTCATTTTTTTTTGATGAGCAAAAGAACTTCTAGATAAGCAAAATATAATGATGAGTGAAATTTTGTGTAGATGAGCAAAAATAAAGTCTGTTTCAAAAAAGACATAGATGAGTAAGAAAAATTCTAGATGAGCAAAACTTTCGTAGATGAGCATTTTTATTTGAGAACTATTGAAACGTTTGGTTTGGACTGACGTTGTTTTGTGCATGGTAGTTGAATATATCACTAGTTTATAGGCTTGTGGATTGATGAGCAAAATATTGATGGGTGAATGTTTTTTTAGATGAGCAAAATAAACTCTGATTAAATAAATCCTAGATAAGCAAAATTGTTTGTAGATCAGCAAATTTATTTTTTTCGACGAGCATTACTGAAACGTTGTTGGCTCAGATGGACGTTGTTTATGTTTTGTGCTATGGTAGTTAAACCTATGACTTGTTTATAGGCTTGTGGATATGGATATGCACGGGGGTCAAAATTTTTACAGGTGGACTGAAGAGTTTGAAACTCTAGTGGATCGCTACCTTGAAAAAGCATTTGGAAGTGAAGCAATAGGTCCTGCGATTTGTTGTCCATGTAAGGTTTGTGATAAACTTTGTTGGCTTCGTAGAAATGATACAAGAGAGCATTTGTTATGTCAAGGTTTTGCCCAAGAATGGAAAAATGGTTAGAGTCCTTGATGGATATTGAAGGGAATAGAGTGGCGCCTGCTGAGGGGGTAGACTTTGACAAGAATGTTGATATGGAAGATTTGCTCCGTGATGCTCGTAGAGGACCAAATGAAGAGGCCAAGAAGTTTTACAAGCTAATCGAAGAGGGAGAACAAGATTTGTATCCTGGTTGCAAGACTTTTTCCAAACTTTCCTTCACTATTCGGCTCTTTCTTTTTAAGAGTGACCATAATTTGAGTAACGCAGCTTTTGCTGATTTATTGCAACTCATTAGAGCTATGCAACCAGATGCAAAACTGCCCTCTTCGTTTAATGAAGCAAAGAATGTTTTGAAGGTATTGGGTCTAAATTACACTAAGATAGATGCATGCCCTAACGATTGCATGCTATATTGGGAAGAGCATGCGGATGCAACAAGTTGTCACGTTTGTGGTACCTCCCGATGGAAAGAAGATGGAAATGACAACAATGATGATACAGCTGAAAAACCTCGTCGTATTTCCGCTAAGGTTTTAAGATATTTCCCCCCAAAGACGAGGTTGCAAAGGTTATTTATGAACTCAGATACTGCACGCTACATGACATGACATGCAACGGGTCGCGTTGATGATGGTATATTAAGGCATCCTGCAGATGCCCAGTCTTGGAAGAATTTTGATTTGATGTATCCAAACTTTGCTGCAGATCCCAGAAATGTGCGCATAGGATTAGCTACTGATGGACATTCAATAATATGGATATTGTCCATAGTACATGGCCGGTTATTTTGACCAATCTTAAATTGCCTCCATGGATTGCTATGAAGCCAGAGTTTTTCATGTTAAGTTTACTTATTCCTGGGCCTCTTTCACCTGGAAATGACTTGGACATATATATGCAACCTTTGATCAAGGATCTAAAAGAGTTGTTTGAGAATGGTCTTGAAACGTATGATGCTGTAAGTAACGAGTTATTTGACATGAAAGCAGCTTTGGTGTCCACAATTAGTGATTTTCCGGGTTATGCAATGGTGTCTGGTTGGAGCACAAAAGGGAAAAAAAGCTCAAAGGTGCGAGGAAACGGTTGATAAGTCTAATAGCACAACTATGTTCTCTGATGTAGGTCATCCTATAAGGGGAAGGAGGAGGGCAAGAAAGAAGAAAGATGTTGTCTTTCGAATGGATGAAGTCACTTGGGCTCAAACACATCGATATGTCTTATTCAATTGTGACATAAGTGATGTTGAGAAGTATCTAAGGTAAGATATCCAAACATAATATTTTACGTCACTTAAAACAAATTGAACATTAGTTAGTTTGTGTATAGCAAAACTGAGATGGTTACTTGAATTCAGTGAGCATAGGACCATACTGGACAATCGAAGGAAAAGGAAGTGGCAAAACGCCCAGATTCATAGCAAGGAATTTATGGACTGGTTCAAAGAGAAGGTCGATTATGAGCTTCAACAAGGTCAAGAAGTAGGTGATCATATAATGAGACTATCGAGAGGACCTTCGTTCATTGCCAGAAGATTTTCCGGCTACTTCACCAATGGTTACAGGTTCTTCACTATGAAGCGTGATGCAAATTGTGTCACCCAAAATAGTGGAGTTAGTTTGACTGCATTGACTCCTAGCTTTGCTAGTAGAAAAGATCAGAATCCGGTGCTCGGAGATGTCAACTATTATGGTTCAATAGATGATATCATTGAGATACGCTACCCCGGTGATTGTAGCATAGTTTTGTTTAGATGTGTTTGGTTCCAGTCCGAAAAGGATGAGTATGGACTTACACGTGTTAACTCGAAGAAGTTCATTTCTAAAGGAGAGCCATTTATATTGGCCTCTCAAGCACATCAAGTGTTTTATGTAGAAATCCCTATAAAGGAGGGTTGACAATACGCTATAGAAATTCCTCCTAGAGAACTAATTGATGATATTAACAAAAATAATTCGTGTAATTAGATTACATTGATCCCTGTAATAAATATTATTGTCTCCTTCTAACACTTTGTCTTACTTCTAGTTTATTAAGTCATACCTCTATGGAAAATCCTATGTTTTTGGTTACTGAACTTTGCTTTGCACAACTGCACATAAATAGTTTCCTTTTGTTTAAATACTAATTTATATGTTATTATACTATTGAAATTGACATGTACAGGGATAGGTAAGATGAAGAAATCCAACCTGCCAATAATAGATTATGAGAAACAAAGACTAGAGAGATTGAAGTCTAACGCAAGAAGGATGCAAGCTGAGGGCTTTGGTAGCTTAGCAAATAAAATTCTACAAGCAAAGTCAGATAATGTGGTCGATAATATAGTGCCCGATGAAAATTGGCAGTCAGAGGATGACTATGATACTTTGTTTGATGAAAACGACGAATCTGATGGGGAGGGTGTCGAAGCAAGCCAACTTAAGCAGAACAAACAAAAATCTGCATCTGAGAAGGTATTTAGCTTTGATGGCAATTGATTTAAACATCAAGAAAGCTACTTGTTAAGTTTATGTGAGCTAAATTTTGATCATTTGTTGTTGTGTTGCTTTGTTAATAGGTTCAACTCCATGACAAGAGACTCTAGCAAACATTACCTATGGCTGAATTTAGGAATTTGAGATCTCAAAATAAACAAAAGCAACAGAAGCAACCACCAATTACCATTGTTGAGCATAATGTTGGTAAAGAAGATGGACAAAGAGGTAATGTGGAAGGTGATATTGAAGCTGAGAGCATAAGAAGGGAAAAGCCAAAAACTAATCAAAAGGATCTACAACCACGTAAATCACAGAAAAACAGAAACAGAAAAATTTTTGCTCTCCAGGTTCCATGACTGCATATTTGAAGTTTCGGCAGAAACGACCGCGCGAAAATATTGAGTCTTCTGGTGTTTTAATTAACCAATGCACTCGTCCTAATGTGTGTGATCAGATCGAGGAACGTGAACTTGACGGCATTCCTGACAACATACAATCACTTCAGGTTGAGCCAACATATTCCAATGAGGTTGACGTAAGGGAAATTGTATCTCACGTGAATGACGCGTCACATAGTGCTGAAGTTACAAAGAAAGGTAAAAATTACTTCTTATAATTGCCTCAATTGTTATATTTAGGAAGCGCAACTATGTTTGGCCTTTGGTTTTCATTAAGTGGTAAGTGTTATTATAGTCTAATTATGCCAGCAATTAGTTTTCCTTCTGGTCTGGAGTGTTTGAGGGTGAGCTGTAAAACATGAGAGGGTAAAGGTGAACTTTTAGGCCTTAGCTGTCCGCTAGGCTAGCTTATGGTTTTGTTTGTTGTGTTGCCATTTAAGCCACAGTAGATGTGGAACATGCATACATGGAAACTTTACAAGGGAGATACGAAAACCAAACCAATTCCGTTGCTTATCCTTGTGTTCTGATGTCTCATAGCTTCTTTTCCATTTTTTTTTTTGGGTGGTATCAGTAAGAAGGTCCTATTACCGCCAGGAAAATTGTAATTCATTGCATCATATCCTTAAAACTACTGAGGTAGTTACTATCACAGGGGGTTCTGCATAGGATATCTGATTAACATATGTGCAACATCTATGTGGTGTCTGATGTTCCATTTCATTTTCCTCTTAACACCAGTATTTCGTTTTATAATGCTTTTTGCATTTTAATTTTCTGGCAGTACACTTTCATATTGACTGCAAGCAAAAATTTACCAAAGCAGTGTACCAATTATGATCCTGGTAATGCAAAATATACGCCAAAGAAGAGTATAGGATTATATATTACCTTTTCTATTTGGTGTATCTAATTTACATAAACCATATCCTAAGTTGCTAGTTTAGCAGTAGATGATACATGGGAAGTGAAGTGGTTGGAATTAGATATGTCACTATTTATAGATGATTATGCTATTTCAGGTTCTTCTTTCATGTATATATACAATTTACTTTGGAAATTACTTATGTTATGTTTTCTTGGATTATAGTTGGCAAAGACAAGAAAACTCGGGGATCTACAAGGCTAACGGATGTGCATGCCCGAAGACTCGAAGAGCGTGAAGCGATAATTTTCAATGCAAGGGGTCAACCGGTTGGTCCTAATCAAATTGTTGTGAAAACGTTTAGCCTCTTCTTAGGAACATTGGCTAGAAATCACGAGTTTGCACCGTTGAATTATGTGACCTGGAAGTATCTACCTGAAGGGACATTTGACAAGATTTGGAATTATATCTTGGTATTGATTTTGACTAAACTGTTCTCATTTTTTTATTACTCTCCATATATAGCTTGCATACATAAATATTTTGGAGTATGTACTTTTTTGTAGGGGTGTTACTTAGTTCCACAAGAAGGTAAAAGATGGGTGGAGGAGGCTATAAGTGTGCTGTGGCGTATTCATAAATGTCGGACAAAGAAAAAATATTACTACAAGTATGATACAGATGCTCTAAGGTTGGAAAATCGTCCAAAAACAATTCCCGAAGAGTATTTTAGAGAACTATTGAATTATTGGAATTTGCCTCTCACTCAGGTTTTTCACTTTTCTTTTGTCTTCGTGTTCAGTTTAACTACTACTTCAGGCTATATAAGCTAACATCATATAAATTGGCACAAGAGTTCCAACTACTACTACTGACATGATGTTTAATTCACAGGAAGAAAGTAACATTAATAGAGCAAATCGAGAACTTCAGGATGACATGCACACTTTGGGTCACAAATCGTTAGCTTTATTGAGACATGAACTGGTAGAGTACTGTTTGGAATTTGTTTAAAAATTTGCATATGGTTATGTGTCTGATACCTCATTATGTTTTTATTTACTAATGGTGTTGTATGCCCTTTAGGAGCAATCTGACCCGAATAAGGAACCACCATCTCAGTACACACTGTACAGAGAATCTAGGAACAGGAAGTCAGAAAGGAAGTACAAGACGAAGTCTGATCGAACCAAGGAGAATTTAGTAAGTTAATGGTTTTTCTCATTTCTAGTAGTTCTTTAATTGTTATAGATATTGGTAAGCTATGTTTAATTTATGACCTTCATTCGCAGGATAAACTAAGTGCTTTAGCCGAAGAATATCAATGTGGAGGACATAATTCCAAGGATCCTTACTACGATGTGATCACTAAGCCTGAACACAATGGGCGACTACGTCTTCAAGGAAGAGGAGTAACTAAGTCCAGTTTGAAAAAGAAGCCAAAAGTGGATTACATATTACCTAGCGAGTTCCTCACAAGCATTAAGTCCGATTTGGTTTCACAGGTTGCTCCAGACCTTGCAAGACTTGTAGTATCTCAAATTCAAGTGGCTAATCCGGGAATAACTATAGTGGTACCTGATTGCAACTTACAATGAACCAAAAGGATTTGTCCAGCAGTCAAGATGGGGAGCTAAACAAACAATCTTCGGTTGGGACAAACACTTTAAATTAGGTAATATATACTATAGAAAATATTTAATCATTCGCACGATAGAGTTCCTCGTACAACCTTTTAGTCTCCCCTGGATAAATCAGGTAATAACTATAGTGGTACCTGTTTTTGGCTTGGCTTTCGGATTCAAATTATCTACTCATGGGATAATGATTTTGTTTTGGAGGGTAATTTAATTGCTTGGTTGCTGTGGGTGATGTCTTTATGAATGATTGTATTCACTCTGGATTGTGCCAATTATAGACAAAACTCTGTCGAAATCTGTGCTAAATTGTAGACAGTAATGGTATAATAATTTTATTGTAGATGCTTATGTTGTAACTTAATTTAGTATGGATTGTTGTGAATGGTTATGGTCTAACTTGAATTATGGCAATTTATAAATAAGATTTTGCCCAAATCTGCACAGAATTGTGAAACATAATATTGTAAATATTTTGTGGTGGAAGATTATGTTTTAACTTGGATATTCTCGATTTTTCAGGTGAATACCAATGATGAGGAGTTTGAAGATGATGATTGAATGGAACGAAAACATCTTATAAGTATTTTGTTGGATAATGATGTTGAATTAGTTTGCTATCTTAATTGGAGTACATTCTGATGTATTCTTAATTATTTGGCATATTTAGACTTGTTCTATGTATGGTACAATATCTAGAACACTTTAACTAATCGTCATAATTTGACCTTTTTGGATTTGGCTTGTAAACATGGTGTGAGTGCTTTCATGACACTCATCACTAAGCTAGTTGATAATCATGTCGTCAAACGATTTCTTATCTATATATTTTAGGTTACCAAATTTGTTGTAGCATTTATTTTTAAAAATTGGTTTATATATCTATAATTATCGAATTAATTGTAATATATATAAGCCGTTGCATTAGATCAGTGTTTATAAAAGTTTGTTTCAACACCGTTGCGTTATCTCACAATGGATAACGTTATGAAACTGTTGCATTAGCTTCTTCAATCCGCTACAAATGGACCGTTGCATTAGAAGGGATAATGCAACAGTTTTTCACCAACTGCAACGGTTCAAGATAAAAATAAAAAACTGTTGCATTAGCGTATAAAACCGCTGCCTTAGAACCTAATGCAGCGAAAGAAGATGCAGCGGAGGAAACCGTTGCATTAGATGTATTGCAATAGTTTTAACCCCCTAATGCAACAATATCGAGCGTTGTATTAGGCCCTTTAATGTAGTAGTGGGGGTGGCGGCCGCGGTGCTGGGTGACGGTGTTGGTCGGTGGTGGTGCGGTCTTGAGTTGGGGTGTTGGCGTAGGGATTCTGAGTTGGGATTGGGGGGTCATATTTCTGGGTTGGGTGAGTGTATTGTATGGGTGGGGGATCATTTTTCTGTGTTGGGAGGATGATAAACTAGGGAATTGAAAAGGGTGAGTTTATAGGATGGATGTTAGAGATTATGTGAGTGAGTTTTGGGTTCGAATTCGGTGTATATGTTGAATTTGGATGGATGTTGATGGTGGAGGTGAAGGGCTCATGAGAGAAGATGAAGAAGATGATGAAGAATTGAGGTTGGTTTAGTGTGAGTTATACAGTGATAGTGGAAGAACATGAAGAAGAGTTTTGGGGGATTTTTTCCAGATTTTTTTATCAGATTTTTGTTTATGATTTTTCACATTTTTTTTTTTTTGGTTTCTTAGGCGAAATTTCATCTTTGTTTTTATTTTTATTTTTTTACCTTTATTTTGGTAAAATGGTAGTTTTTATTTTTACAAAAAATATGGGGAACTATAGAACTTTTATGATAATTATATTTTTATTAAGTATCTAAAGTGGCATTATGCAAACCACGGGCACCTAAAGTAGAATTTCGGCAAACCTCGGGTACCCAAACGAAAATTTTCCAAGAAAATATGCTTGTATGACGTGAGGTCGTAAATTGTTAATGTACCAATTACATATCTCATATGATCATATATAATTAATTGGTACATAAAGGTCGGTGAGGACGGGGAAACATGAATCTGGGTGGTGAAGATTGCACCATTGATGGTTGTATGATCAGGATTGTAAAGGTTACAAAATAAGAAATTGTGGGACGTATTTATTACGCAAATCAACTAATTTCATAAATTTGGACTAAAATATCTCTTGTAATTGACGTAGGAATTGATTTTACATATGTAAATGTTAGATTAACAATTAAAAGGTAAATAAAATGAAATTTTAATGTGTTAGTTTTTACATGTCATTATTGGTTTTATAAGAAGATGGAAGATCTCTTGATGCCTTATTGGCCTAATTAGTGGGTGACGTACATGTAGGAGACTAATCTGGCAGCTTCTTGTTCATGCAACACCTTTTAATAGTCTTATATATATTATAGAGATGATAACCAATAAACTTGATTATACTTTTGTCTTGTCAAAACTTATTAACAAAATACTAGCATTCCATTAAGTGCAATTAAATTACTAAGTTAGTACTTAGTATTTTAATGCTAATAATCCGAACATAGCAGTCTTCTTGTAATAATCCCTACTTTCGATATCCCAAAATAAACCCTTTTTTGGCTCATTTATTTCAAAAATAGTCCCATTAACCCCGAAGTTAATCTTCGAACCTATTTTGACGCATGTTAATGCAAAGGTATATTTAAGAGGAGGGTAGGTGAATTAAGTATGCCTTATGTCTACCAATTTTTTGCGGATTATAAGATTAGGTCAAGAAATGCAAACTGATGAACTAACAACTGATTACTGGTGCATGTACCAACAACACAACTATTGAATATTCACTGGTGCTATTGCTGGTGCATGAATCAGTTAGCAAACAACTAGAAATAAAACAAGAATAAATAACACCAAGATTTAATGAGGTTCGGCCTTAACTCAAGGTCTACGTCCTCCCTACCACACTCTCAATCATATTCACTATGATAAAGAATGTACACTTTATGTTAGATCTTAACTCTAAGAACTAACACAACTTAATCAACTCTAACTAAGACTTTTAATGGCTAACTCTAACCACAACCCCAACACCTAATTCTAGATGTTGCAATGACAACCGACTATGATTGCTCCCTAGTGTAACCCCTCTGTTACACTTCACAAAATCAGTAAACAAAGTTTACACAAAACAATTATCTCGAGTTGCTTCTTGATAAGCTTTGAGACACAGATTTTACCAATATGACCAAGAGACCAATACCGTTCCTTGATGGCTTGAATGAGAGATTTAAGAGCTCAAAGTATTGGAGTTTTCTGCTTATAAAACTAATCTCATAAAAGCTTGTTTTGAAAAATACTCTTGGTAAGTTCTAATGAAAACAATGAGAATGTATATATAGTAAAGTGTTTTCAGTATATTAGGTTTCACATAAAACCCTAGCAAAACCATTTTATCCAAATAAGAGTAGAATGAGTTTAGGATAGACTGAAACTAGAGTTTGATCAAAACACAAACTCCTTTATGTAAGCAGACTAAGTCTTTCTAATAGTTCAATATCAAACATAACTCCTCACTACATAAACCTTTTAATAAAAACATTTATTTGTAAATACAAATACTTTCCAGAAACGTTTAGAGTAAATCAAGACTTTTATACCTTAAAAATATCTTCCAATACGTAAGTCCATTGATGCATGTACCGGCAACTAATCACTTGTGCATCAGTGAACTTAGCTTATCATTGCTCCTTCTCTCATCACCTGCAATCAAGTTAAATATACATGTACATTCATTCTAAATAACTGCAATCTAACTATTACAAGTCTTCCATCAGATTGAAGCTTGATATCATCTTCCATAGTGTAGACACCCCAATGTGTCACATTGTCATTGCCCAGTGATGATAACTAAACTAGGTAATGTGCTTGGATAAACGATACTTCTTAGTTGTGACCGGTTTAGCCATTCCGAACCATAAACACATTCCTTCCACAAATACAATATTATTACCACTTCATGACTAAATAAGCCCAAAAATATGCGTAAGCCGTATTTTCAGCCTATGACTGACTGAGCCTGCATCACAGGCCCAAAATCAAAGAAACCCGGCTTTTATCACATTTTACATAAAAGCCGGAAAATAGTCAAAATCACATCAAAAGTCAAATTGGGCCAAACCTGACCCAAGCCCTGGGCCTGGCATGGGCCTGACCTTGGTTGGGCCTGGCGTCGCCAGTGATGACGCCCAGCCTGGCTTAGCCCAGGTTTCTCAGCCAGTCTAGTCCAGTCCTTCAGTGTTTCATCCGGATATACATTCACTTCGAGCTTCCTGAATATTCAGTTGTCCTTAGCAATACGGTCAATCACAAACACCAGCAATCTGATCCACAACAAAATTCAGATAACAAGGATTCTATCATTCCAGAACCTTCTCATGCAGTGTTCCGCACAAACACTCACAAACACATTTCGGATAACTTTGAACTACTGAAAACACAGTTGAGCTGAAATGGTTTTATGGCTATTTTATCATGTTCTGGCCAATCTGGGAGCAGTTCAGTTTTCGTGCCATCACTAACGACGCAAAACTCTCTCTCCTATAAATACCCCCCAGCTTCATTCTGGCACGGGTTACAACTCACTTGCGTGAAAATACTCTCTACACTCCTTGCACTTACACATACGAAATCTATCTTTCTACCCCTCCTTATAAGGCTACAACCAGACCTTGCATCCTAGAGCACTCACACTCTTATGCAAAACTAGTTCATGCCACTTGAAGTGACACAAAATCAAACACATCCATACTTGAGTACACACACTACTCACAATAGCGAAGAGAGGACCTAGATCCTCTCTTATTAGGAAAACCCTCGCAGTTTACCGTACGGGGCCAAATCATCCAGTCTCAACTTTATTACTGTGTTTGTACTAGATCTCGAATATAACATTATTGCATGCTAATAACTCGACTAGAAATGATGTGACTTAAAACGAATCTAGACATTTATTAGGTTGTTTGCAACCAGATTTATTTATTTGCCATGTTTATGTGATATAATTGTTAAAATGGGATTCTTATAAGCTAATAGTAGAGGTGAATGCAACTTGTTTGGTCGACACATCTTATCGATGCGTAATTGGTAACCTTGCTCCCGAATCTGAATATGTGGTACGCTTTACTGTACGAGTCACTTATGAGGTGCTCAGATTCGTGGCTGCTTCCCCCCTCGAATTCTACATCTCATGGTCCCCTTTGGATCACGAGGCTAGATTTGAAAGGCAAACGGTCTTCAAGACACCGAAAGTTCTTTGTGGCGACTCCAAATCCGAACCAACAGTGCAAGGAGGGGCAAAGGCACCGCTCTGCCTCCCCCCTTGGCGTAACCACTGGCGATGCCATACTGGTCCTCCCGTATGGTGAAGCCAGTGCAACGTGGGCCACCCACCCCCAGGTACGCTTTACCGTACGAGTCACTCATGAGGTGCTCCCCTCTGTTCTTTGCTTGGCACACCCCCCTATTCTGCCAACCGGGCTAAACTGCCCTGCAATAGGACTCAGCCATGAAAAAGCTGGGAACCGAGAAGTCCAAGGACTGGTCAAGGGACAACAGCCCTTCCAGCACCTGCCCATATGTGGTGACTCCCGAGCGCGACCCTCCTATTTCGATAAGCAAAATCAAACTTTACGAAAAACGGGGTCCCCTTGCGCTCAAAGTGGCGACTCCGTTGGGGACTTTCTAGTGATTTACACCTTAAATCACAAAAGAGAGCAAAACTCGAAATTAGCCATAATTTATACTTTTCTGTTTTCACTTGTCATATCATGCATCATTATAAATCTGCCATGCATTGCATGCCCTCGTTTAGGATGAGTGGATTAGGAGTCCCTTTAGCATAGGAACCCTCGAGATGGAACTCCTTAGTCCTAGTGGCTCAATTGCCTATAAGGAGCATAGGAAACCACCTCTCACCAGTAATTTGGCCCTTTCATGCACTTCTATGATAGGCCTGGGAGTACTCTTTTGCCTACAGTATGTTCCGCAAAGCATTAGAGCAATCTCACATCACTGTTTGCCACTTTCAAGCCTACAAAAATAGCCAAAACTAAAGCGGAATTTAGTCCCAATGTTTAGGCCAAACGCATACACTTGCATATTACGTGTCAATATGTGTTATGCTTGCAATATGACATCAGACGAACGTGTACAAGATTGACCAAAAAGTATCAAAACAGTTTTGAGACTGACACAAAAAGAGTTGACCAAAAGGCAGTTTCGTGTCATCAGAAAAATGACACAAAACTCTTTTTTAGCATCATCACTGGCGACGCCAAGATGATGTGTTCCATAAACAGGCCTCAGTCATATTCTGCACCTGAATAAGTTTCACCAAAAAAAAACACCAAAAATGACTTTTGTCAGAAACTGCCTGAAACTGGTAGCACACATAAAACTGACCAAACATGGCCTTGGCGTTGCCACTGGTGACGCCAAGCCTGCCTGGGCCTAAGCCTGGCTTTGGCGTCACCACTGATGACGCTAGTGCCAGCCTTTGGCTGGTTCTGGTCAACTTCTGCACCTGTGCCAATTTCGTCCAGTTTTGACAAAAAATCAAAATTTTCGAATTTTTTTCACAAAACCAGATTTCTTTAGTGCATAGGAAGACCAAAACTGTTTTTTGCAACGATGTGTTTCCCCTTTGAAGTCTTAAATGTGAAAATTAATTTGTTATTCCAAGTGTCTAAAATTTGGCTAAAATTTGGTTATAACTTAGGTCGTCTCTTGCTTGTTGGGAACGAATCAAAGAAACTAGACGACTTCGTAGGATTCGCGATACTTTAATCATATATCCAATTCCTGCAGTGTCGTTCGAAGTGTCTACATCAAGCGATCAAGACAATAGTGGTCATACGTCTCCAATTCCATCCAAGGAAAACACACCGCAAGGTTCATCCCATAGTTCGCCACAAAGGACACCACAAAGGTCACCATCAAGGTCACCTCCTACAAGTCCTTTGTCACCACAGATAAAGCATTTATTTGATTCTTCGTCAGGTGGAACATATACTTCATTGACAAAATCTCGAACAAGTTTGGAAAAGAGTAGTTCACCATTGCCATTTAACGTTGAATCACCTCCTACATCACCACCTAATTCGTCACCTTTTGCTCTTTAAAAATTCACATTTCTTGAATCACCAAGATCAACTACTTCCACCATGCCTGAAGGAGATATTGAAGCTGCTTTGGGTACTTTGTTGACGAAGTTTGACGACCTTATGACAAAGTTCATTGAGGTCACTACTCGTTTGGATACTGTCGAGGCCAACCAAAAGGATACTAATGCCAATGCTGAACAAGAGGAGGTCACACCTCCTACTGGCAAACAATCTGAAGCGACCAAAACTATTGCCAAAGATGAGACTGCCCTCAAGATTGCTAAACTTGAGGAGTTAGTCCGGCTCTGACTCATATCTTGAAATTGAAAAGGATGATCGTGACCTTAAGAAGGAGCTTCCTTAAAAGTTCTCCTCTGACGGAATACCGAAGTTCAAGGGTACTGGAAACCCCGCGCATCATCTTAGATGCTTTGTTGATTCCATGAGAGTCAAAGGAGTTAAGACTTACTTGTACACCACTGTTTTCTACTTGTCACTCGACACTGTACCTCTACAGTGGTTTTACTCCTTGGGTGCTAAGCGCACCAAAGTTTGGGAGGACTTAACCCAAGAGTTCATGAGCCGATATTCTGCAAATTCTGATGCACAAGTTACTCATAGAACTCTTGAAGTCCTTGGCCAAGAGAAGGATGAAGGCTTCACCAACTTCTTGACAAGGTGGCGTGGCGTGGCTGCGCAAATGATCACCAAGCCCGCTAAAGCTGAACAAGTTCAAATGCTAGTGGACAATCTGAAGTTTCCATATCTTGATCACCTCAAGTATCTAGGCATTGAACTTTCAAGAGACATGAAGCGATAGGTATCAAGATTGAGGACGACATCTGTCGAGGTGGGGCTCAACCTAAAGCTCAAAATGTGAGCAAAGGATACCAAGGTGCCAAGAAAGCTGAAACTCACTACATTGCCAACACTAGCTATTCTGAAGTGAACAACATGAGTGCAACTCATGTGACTCCACCTAAGAAGACATTTAAGAGAACCTACACCAACATTGGCATCTCTTATACTAAAGCCTTCAAGAGACTAATTGATAAGAAGGCAATCACACCATTAGGCCCTACTGCGGACGCTGACCCTGCAAAACGTAGCAAACATTGGGATCCTAATGCATATTGTGAGTACCATCGTGGGCCTGGACACTCTCTTGAGAATTGTTGGACTCTCAAGAGCAAAATTAAGGACATGATTCAAGCTGGAACCCTTCCACTTCCGCCTCACTTGGTCCAAAAGCCAAATANNCAAATAACACAACGAGTCCTTTGGCAACTCACAACACCTTTGCAGTCATCGAAGATCTTCTAGGTGACTTTGATCCTACTTCTCTCATCACCTCAATGGTAGGAGGGATTTGGGATGACAACGAGGATGATGTTTACATCAACACTCCTGGCATCATTAGGAAGGATCTTGCTTTCGTCTATCATGTAAGTGATGGGACTGTAGTCCAACACTTCACAAGGTCTGGACGCACTTATCAAGGACCAACTCATGAGAGCTCACCCCAAGCTCCTGAGCCTGTGGCACAAGACAAAGCCACAAAGAGAATGTTGTTGATGACACTGTCATCAAGCAACTCAAACAGGAAAGGCCGGATTAAGTGTCTGGCAACTCTTAGCCTCATGTTTAGAGCATCGCGAAACATTGTTGGACAAGCTAGCAAAGATGAATGTGCCATCTGACACATATCATACGGAACTGACGGCTTTGTTAACTGAAAAGTCTTCCAATGCCATAGTCTTTACTGATGAACACTTACCACCCGAAGGGCGACGTCACAACCAATGTCTCCTTCTTAATGTGGGTTGCATGCACAAGAATGTTCCTATAGTTTTTGTGGACAATGGTTCGGCACTCAATGTGTTGCTATTGGTTACTGCAACTAGTTTAGGCCTTGATGCAAAGGACTTCCTACTTTCTGGCATTAATGTGCGTGCATATGACAACACGCGCAGAGAGGTCTAGGGTAATGTTCATATTATCCTTACCATTGGACCGTTGTAAAAGAAAACGGAATTCTGTGTGATCAACATAAACGCGACATTCAACATGTTGTTGGGTCGACCATGGATCCACGATACGAGCGTCGTCCGATCTACCCTTCACTAAAAGGTTAACTTAAACTTGCAAGGTGTCCCAGTCTCCATTGATGCATCTCATCCTAAGGTGACTGTCAAGGACATTCTTGAGATCTAGCATAGCAAGGATGACCTTGACTTATGGGGCTTTGATTACATCAATGTCCTTGAAGAAGATGAAGCACCATTCGATTTCGACTACTATTCCCACAAGGGAATACACTTGCTCATGCGCAACATGGGCTACTTTCCAGGAATGCCGATGAGCAAAGATGAAAATGGCATTATCACCTTCATCATTCCAAAATGGAACATCTTTCCATTTGGACTTGGTTACGAGCCCACTCCATTGCAAATATGGGAGGCTCAAAAATGGCGTAGGAACAAGAATTTTTGGGCCAAACAAGGTCAATTCCTTGAATCACCTTCCGCGCCAATTCCCAAGACCTTGAATGGTCAATTCCTTAGGGAAGGGGACTCCTACCCTTACTATGGATTTCCAGAGCCACAATTCTTGGGCCATCTGGGTGTAGTCGTTCCAGAATTAAAAATCTTCAATGACTGTAACATGGATGAGAAACACCTCTATCTTCTATGGTTGAGCAATCCACTCGAGAGTGCTTGGACCATTATGCCATGGGCTTACTTTTCGGGATGGAAAGGGTGCAACCACCTCCTATGGATGACACAACGGCCACTATTGTCAAGGATGGAGCGTTCACGCCAACAAATTTCATCACCAACATTGTTCAAGGACAAGACGGATGGGAGAAGACCGCCACTTGGACAAACAAGGAAGGAAGACTGTCACAGTCACCTTTGGAGAGGGAAAAGGGTCCTCGAGCCTCGCGCCAAATTCCCAAACTATAATAGAGTCTAAGATTGAGTCTAGTGCCATTTCAAAGTTTTCTTCCTTTTTTCTTTCGGAGGAGGGGCATGCCCCACACTCCATGGTTGTAGGTAGCCAAGAGTCCAACGAAACCCTATTCGATGTACTCATTTCCGATTTCAATGCAATGAATCTCCAGTTTGCTTACAACTGTGTGCACTCTATTAACACAACAAACGAACAAAACTCTAACGAATCTAATAAGACTAACGATTCTGAAGAATATGACGAAGAAATTGTTGTGCCTGAAGAGGTAATAAAAGCTTTTGATGAACAAGAAAATCGAACTACTGTAATTGAGGAAAGTGAAACGATTAATATTGGGACAGAAGATGAACCTAAACACTTAAAAATAGGTTTATCACTCTCGCCAGAGGAACTCACCCAATTCGTTGAACTCCTACAAGAATGCGTCGACGTTTTCGCTTGGTCTTATAAGGACATGCCTGGAATTGATCGCGAGATAGCCGAACACACAATTCCCCTTATTCCAGAGATCAAGCCCGTGAAACAAAAGCTTCGCCGCATGAGGCCCGAATGGTCACTTAAGATTAAAGAAGAGGTAGAAAAACAATTTGCCGCCGGATTTATCAAAGTGTGTAAACATTCAGATTGGGTAGCCTATGTAGTTCATGTACCCAAGAAGGACGGTAAGGTTAGAATGTGTGTGGACTTTCGAGACCTCAACAAAGCTAGCCCTAAGGATGACTTCCCGTTACCTCACATAGACATATTAGTGGACAATACTGCGGGCCACGCACTCCTTTTTTCATGGATGGCTACGCAGGATATAACCAGATCAAAATGGCTTTAGCTGACAAAAGCAAGACTACTTTTGTCACACAATGGGGCACATACTGTTATACAGTTATGCCTTTTGGGCTCAAGAACGCGGGAGCCACTTACCAAAGAACTGCGCAAACTCTGTTGCATGACATGATGCATAAAGAAGTAGAGGTGTACGTAGAT
>CAAKMY010125925.1:0-13182 GCA_901111285.1 Corrigiola litoralis | reverse complement strand
ATAATGAATTTAGAAACTGAAATTTGCAAATTTCGTTAAATTCTCTAACTTCTAGCTCAATTTGAATATCCACGCAATTAAATCAGGCTAGTTAGTGACAACTTACTAACTTAAGCACTTATCTCTTAAAATAATAAAAATTCTTACATTATATCAAAATTAACAGGTTAATCACATAATTAAGATTAAATTAAAATTAATCTAACCTCGGGCATTACAATTGGCTTATACTCCTGCCATCAATCCCATGCCTGGATGCACTAAATGGAAGAAAATTGGCAACCCTGAACCCTTACCACCTGCTTTTAGGAAGCTCCCAGGGAGGTCAAGCAAGAAATAGAGGAGAAAGGAAGCTGGTGAGGGTACAAGCAATCATGTCAAAAGAGCAAGGAAACCTAACAAGTGCAGCAAGTGTGGAGTACTTGGACACAATGTCAAGAGTTGCAAGAATGACTCAGCACCACCCATCCCACAAAATAAAGGAGGGAGGCCACAAAGCAATTCAAGGTGGGCCAAAGCTGCTAGGGAGAATATGGCACATATGAAGGCCTCAAGAGAACAAGCAGCTGCAATGATCGGAAACAATGGAAAACAACCAATTTCAAATACTCAAGAAGCAATGTTGACTCATGGACCGATTATGCAAGAAGAGAGCTGCAATTATAGTTTGGCTTTTAGAGGGATGTGATAGTAGGAATGAATGTATTTGCTACTACTTTTTGGTTTAACTTTGAACAATTTAGCATTTTAACAAAGGTTTGTAATATGCTACTCCACTACTTTGCCATATATGAGCTTCATTGAATGAAATGACTAGGCATTTTCTTTTGCAATTATTCGGATATTGGATAGTAGGAAGCAATGTTTCATTAAGGAAAGATAACATCCATTGCATTTCATAATATTGTTCATACAAAATGGATCATGACATTACAATCATGGAGTGAAAATTTGTCATGAGCTACACATTACAACCGAGCTTAATACCACTACTACTCCCTCATTCCTACATGATTAAAAGAAGCACAATGAAAACAAACAAACCAGCACACAATGCCATCACAAATTTCTTCATTTGTGCTTGTGCAGATTTTGCTAACAATAACTCATCAACTAGCCTACGATTTTTCAGCTCTAACTTCTCATTCTTAGCCTTCAAACTCCTCTTTTGTTCTTCAAGTGAGCCAATCTTACCCTTTACTTCTTTGACTTCAGAGATTAGCATATTTTTCTTCTCCAAAAGCTCATTAATAACATCTCTTTGCCAATCATTTTGGTCTTTATCAAACCACCTAAACATCTTGCAGCCCCACCTCTGAGTTTTCGGATCATAAAATTTGCAGGCAAGAAACCTCATTCATGGGTTGATTTTCGTCCAAGCACGAACAAGGGCCAAGCGAATGCTACACCTTCCATGTAAGGGGGTGGTTGTTGAAGAAGTTCCAGTCGACATGCCTAAATGAGCTCAACAAACAAATTCAACATGAAAACCCCTATTGCAAAACCCCTAATTTCAGAAACCATAATTTTTCCAATTAAGTAGAAGGAAAGAGAGAGATATAAACATAGAGAGAGAGTGAGAGTATACCTGACTTGGGAGCAACATTGGTGGAGCTAAGCTTCACTGGAAATTAGAAGGAGAGAGAGAAAGAGACAAACAGAGAGGAGAGAGAATCGGATGAGAATAGGTGGGTGTTATAAACAGGGGAAGGTTATGAGTGAGTGTTATAAACAGGGGAAGGGGAGGGGTGGGTGTTATTTGGGCGGGAAAATGTGCATAAGTCACCGGAGTTGTAACTAACTACACCGGAAAATAGGTGAGTGACAAAGAAGAACTCCTCTGATCACAAAGAACAAGAACAGGCGAGCATGCTGAACAGGATTCATCTCAGCCTGAGACTCGATCGGGTCCTCAAGAACAGAGGAAACCATGGACACCTCAATCTCTGCATGGTCTCCAACAGGAAGTTGGTCCCCGACTGGATAACTGAAAGCGCCCTGAGACTCGCCCTATCTAGAGAATGCTCGTAAGGAGGGTATCGAGCAGTGAACCGAAGGCCGGTGATCATGGAAAAGTCCTCAGGAGTCACTGTCATCTCACGTCCATTTATTTGAAGGGTACAAGTACTGTCCCAAAAGCACTCACCCATGACGACGTGAGGAAACCGTCTGCAGCGATCAAGAGCGTTCATCACTGGAGGAAGTGATCAAAGCCCCGACCGTGAATGAGTGTCCGAACTTCAGGAGAAAGATCCCGGTAAACCCGATAGAATCTAGGGTATTTTTCGAGGGTCTCCCTCTAGTTTTCGCCATATCTGAGTAGTAGAAAAGCCAACAATGGCTTTCTTACTTGAAAACAACCACACTTCTTCTCATAATAGAAAGTTTGTTATATTCTAGAGATAGAGGGTGTCACTTCTCTCTAGAAAGCATAATTGCATGTAAAAGACCATTATTATCGGTGATTTTAATGTAATGTTTTATTATTATATCTTGGTGATTAGATATAATAGGTTTGTTTTTATATTATTGGTGAGTTTAATGTAAGGTTTTGTTATATCCTGGTGATTAGATATAATAGGTTGTTTTTTACATTATTGGTGATTTTAATGTAAGGGTTTTATTATATATTGGTGATTAGATATAATAGGTTTATTTTTACATTATTAATGATTTTAATGTAAGGTTTTTATTATATCTTAGTGATTAGATATAATAGTTTTTTTTTACATTATTGGTGATTTTAATGTAAGGTTTTATTGTATCTTGGTGATTAGATATAATAAGTTGTTTTTACATCTTAGGAGATTCGATGTAAGATTTGATGATTTGTTTAGCTAATATATGCATGTGATGTATTATGTGGTTTGATTTCAATGCCTGGCCATGGAATTCTTGGTATGCTTGTTTTGTGTTTGTGTTGGCAGTAATCTCGCAGGACCTTAATAACAGGGAGCTTGAAGATACCAGGTATATTTCTTCGAGTAGGTTTATGGGTGGTGATCCCCATCCTTTTTATTTTTAGGCTTGCTAGGTTCGTTTATTGCTGTATCTGTTTTGTCTATACTTCCAACCTTTGTTCTGTGAAACGCGGTTAAAGTGGGGGCTCTGTAGATACCGTAATCAGTCGTGGTCGGTTAACCATACCCGTGATGAGACAACGTGCTTGTCGTGCCATTTTGATACAGTTCTCGGATTTGCCTTAGCACTTTGTTTGGTTTTAAAAAATTCGAGGTTTTCTTTTATATGCAAAATGGTTTTCGAAGAGTTTTTAGACGTATTTAAGTTCACTCGAAAGAGATAAATTTGTCTTAGGGAGTTTCGTTCTTAAATTAAGGTAGTGACCTTTACCAGGACCTTGGTTTAATACTCCATTTGTTTGCTTTAAGAATCGTTGGTGAAAGTTAATGTCGTGGGCATTAATTTAGTGATCCCGGGAGTTCGTGGTAATTTCCAAGAGTTGTAAAATAATGTTTTAAAGGTAAAAAGTAAAACAATCCTCTCGTGGTACAGGTTTTGTACCGTTGGTACAAGTTTTAGGTTCGGCGGTACGAATTTAGGACTTGCGGTACACGAAAAAAGAAGATTTTAGGCTTTAAAAACCTCGGCGGTAGAATATTTGTACCGGCGGTACAGTGTTCGTACCGATGGTACATATTTTGTGCTCGATGGTACGGATTTTGTGCCTCCGAGGGATTTTGGAATTCTTCTATATTTTTGGTTTTCGTAAGATTTTTTACCAAATCGTGTCAGGGTTTCACCACTATAAAAGGAGACCCTGACACCCTTCAGAAAATAAGTTCTTCACACAATTCTTGAGGGCTTCTCTCTCTAAAACCTCTCTCTACTTTCTCTCCCTAAAGTTTTATTAGTTAGTTAGTGCCATGAGGGCTTGTTTGGTCCGACTTTTGTTCGACGGCACGATTGTGCAAAGGCAAAAGGTTGCTACCTGAGGATTCACAAAAACTCCTCGTTACACTGTCCGTTTAATGTTTTGATCATCATGTTTAAGTGTTTTGATGTGTTCTAATTATTGTTCTTGTTAGGATGCATGCTAGATTTATTTTATCGTCATTATGAATGTAAAAGGTTGTTATGTTAAATAACTGGTCATTAGATTTAGTTTAATTATGTCAAGTGATCACCTAAATAAGAATCATGTAAATAACTTAGAATTGCAGTTATTTATCGTTTTCATGCATGTTTGTTTGGTATGACACACACAAAGATTAAACTTAATTTAACTAAAAGCTGTTGAAATAAGGTAATTACTCCCGAACTCGTTATGTGGATTGGTGCCTACGATTAAACGGAGTCATGTAAATGTAACATCTCAACCCATTCATAGTTTTGGTGTTACATTTGGTTTATTGTCAAAGTTAAATGTTTGTTAAAATATAGCCTCTAAAGGTAGGACTTATGGTTGTGTCCCTCGGTAGTCCCTCGGTTTGTCCCTTGGTTTTTGTGAAAGGCCATGAGTTATATGTTCAATTGTATTTTCCTTGTTTCGTGAAACAAGGTGGCGACTCTAAATTGTTGAAAGTAAATTGTTTAGTGTAACAAGGTCCCTATAAATGTTCTTCTCTTCCAGGAGAGGGATTTTTCGATATGCTTTGAAACGGGATCATGTCTTAACGCCCTTCACGTTCGCGTGGGGGATGTTTTTAAAAGGGGTCTTTACAGCAGCAACTTTACTTTCTTGTTTCTTCTTAACTCTACAGTCATCATCTCCACTAGCCATCATCTCCTCACTTTTGTGGTAGTGCATCGGTCAGCAAATAATGGTTTACCAACTCCACTAGCCATCTTACTTAGAGCCTTAGGAGACCAAAAATATGGGTCTAGATTAGGAAATAAGACCCAAATTGGTATTGTCGTAACATTCCCGATTTTTGTGCAGAATGTGGGAGTCCATGGCTTCAGAATTAAAGGATTCCCTCCAACATTCCATGCAAATAAGCACTCCATTGAGCTCCTCCTCAGTCTTGAACTTAAAGAAGTACCAGGCCTTCTCATAGTACAAAACCAATGGTTGTGATTCCCAGTTTGTATCCACAAATTTCTGAATGTCCTGCAACTTTGATCGAGTAGAGATCACAGTACCCACCAAAGTATTTTGCCAAAATTTCACTTCTTAAGAAATGTCCTCCTCCTCTATTTTAATGACTTCATGATCACTAAAATTCTCCATAAACTCATGTTTCATACTTAGATTATCAGATGATTTTTTAGGGTAAGTTGACCTAGCCTCAGCTGGCTTAGCCTGATACTTAGGAAGCTCCATACTAGGCATGAAAGTAGGCATGGGTTGAGTATTCGTATCATGCAAAGAATTACTAGCAATAACAACAGGAATCGCAACAGATTGCAAAACTTCAGGCCCAGAATCATTCAACGTAACAGAAACTCGAATTCTATTTACCTCCTGGGTTTTAGAATTCTCTTCACTAGTTGCATTATCAGCCTTGTTATTAGTATCATTAGCTTCGTGACAGTGAGGGGAAGAAGTTTTAGTGGTTTGTTTGGAAGGGCGACCTCTAGTCTTGGCCATGGCGAAGAAAATGGTGAACGTGAGTCGGTCTCACCAAGAGCATGCAGAGCTCATTTTCTCACTCTCAAAGGGTTTATTTGTTGAATAATCGTTGCATGATAAATAACTTAAAGACCCAAACAATATAACATGAAGAAAGTAAAAAGAGAGATTTAACCTCAATCAGCTCTAGTCGATGATCTTGGGAGATAAAGAGCAGTTCACTTTATTTAGGTAACTAATAACCCCAACATTCGCGCTATAATGAAAGGAGGAGGAAAGCAAAAAATTTGAAAGAGGGTGGTTTTCTTTTTGACGACTAAGTGCTCGGTCAGTTGGAGGTTTTTTGGGGGAGAATGGGGGTCTATCGTGGCAGTTATAAGTCGGAATCCATGTCATTTATTAAATGTCACGATTACCTATATGTTTATTAGTATATATTGAGGATAATGCGTCAATGTATAATAGCCGCGAAATAAACGCCGTGAAAAGGTGTTTTTCTTATAGTGTAAAGTAATAAAGGTGGATTCTTTAAAAATCAAAACATGTTAAAACTAACAATTTTAACATTTATACAGTAGTACAAATCATAATACAATGATAGAAAGAGGTTTTATGCAACTTACAAAGCTTTAGGATAAGTAACAATGGTGTTTGAGCAAAGGAAGAAGAAGGAGATATAGCCCTAGCTTTCCTTCTACTGTATGCGTGTGAGTGAAAGAGAGACTGAGAGTTTTTTTTTTTTTTTTTTTGATACAACATGTTTAGGAGAAGGAAAGAAGGTGGGCTTTGGCCCATCTTGTCCTTTTCTTTAGCCCAAAGATGCCTATGTTGAAACATAAGACCAAAGAGGTTTTTGATGCACTTATAAAATAGTGTTATAAAATCTAACATATGATCATCGTAAAGTCATTTGGTACTATATACGGCAAATAACTTAAAAGCGAGGAAATAAGAATTTAAATAAGGAAATAGTCTTAAAACGACTCAAGCCTAATAGAATAGTGACACCAATTGTACTAAATACTGGCGTGTCACAAGATTTTATTGTATATCGCTCGTCTTTTGAAAATGCCCAAATAGGAATGTCAGTTGGAAGTCTTTCACTAATAGGTATACTGAGTATGGATTCCTTGTCACTGTCTTGCAAAAAAGAGTTGATCAAGTCCTCATTCCAAGCCTTCCCCTCCTTGTTCATTAGATCACTGACAAACTGCAGTTGGAAATCTTCACTTATTGGAGATTATATAAACCTACCTTTATCGTGAAGTACCCATGGGTCATCAAATATTCGGATTTTACAACCATTGCCGACTCTCCAGAGCAAACCTTCAAGGATCATAGCCTTTGATCACCAAATGCTTCGCCATGAGTATCTTCCTACCATACCAAGAGAGTCCTACAGAAAAAAAAGTCCCCGGTTAGTATTTAGCTTTCATGACTCTCCCAAGAAGAGAGATTTCATCATAAACTAACCTCCCCGCCTGCTTACCCAATAAAGCTTCATCAAAAACACCAAGGTCCCAAAATCCCAGGCCACCAAGACATTTCGAAATACAAATATTTCCCAACTTTTCCAATGCAAACCTCTACTACCCTCCTTATCCCCCACCAAAATCGAGCCATCATGGAATGAATTTCCTGAACTAGAGTGACTGGTATCTTAAAAACCCCCATGAGATAGGACGGAATTGCTTGAATAACAGCTTTGAGAATAATATCCTTGCATGACCTTGAAAGGAGTTTTTCCTTCCAACCCTTTAGTTTCTTCCAGATTCGATCTTTAAGAGCCATAAAAGTAGCTTTCTACGATCTCCCAATCACCATCGGCAAACTTAGATATTTCTCATGTTTATCAACCAAGCGCATACTAAGAACGCTTCTCGAGTCTTCTTTTACTGAGTTCACAAAACCATTGCTAAAGGAAATTTTCGACTTTTCATAGTTAATTTTCTGTCCGGAAGCTGCTTCGTATTTGTCGAGGTCAACAATGATTGTGCATCCCGTCGGTTAGCTCCTCAAGAAAACTCCATTCGACTGTGTCATAAGCTTTGCTCATATCTAGTTTCAAAGAAATGACTCCATGCTTGGCCTTATTTATCCGCTTCATGGTGTGAAAACGTTCCAGTGCTATTAAGGCATTATCTGTGATTAATCATCCCGAGACAAAGGCACTCTAATTCTATGTAATCACCCTTGGTAATATAGTCTTCATTTGTTTTGTAATTACCTTGGACATCAAATTGTAGAGCATATTACATAAAGCTACTCCATGATGTTGGTAGGAGTTTTGATCTTTTATAATAAGAACAACATTCGTCTGATTTATGCCTGTCATATCCCTCATGTCGTTGAGAGTCTCGATCAAAAAATTTGCAATTTCATCACCAATAATATGCTAAAATTTTTGATAAATAACAACATGCATACCATCCTATCTAGGAGCCTTTCAAGGGTGCATTTGGAAGAGCGCCTCATGAACTTCTGATTTTGTGAATTCTTTCAAAAGCTGCAGGTTCATATCAGAAGAGATAACCTCTTGGATGTTATCAAGGAAGGCCTCGTTCGCTTCACGTGAGTCACCACCAGTCATAAACAACTCACTATAGTACTTAGTTACTATATTATGCAAATCTCTGAAGTCCGATTGTAGCACCCCATTCTCATTTAGTAGCATTTTTATATGATTACGTTTGCGCCGTTGGGAAGCCTTGTGATGGAAGGAATTGTTATTTTTGTCTCTGTCTCACAGCACATTAATTCTCGCCCTTAAGTGCCAATAGGATTCCTTTGGCTTGTACAATTTATCAAGCTTTCCCTCTAATATCTTAAAGACGTCAAACTATGATGTTTGATCGGTGCCTGCACTTTTGTTAAACATCGCTCCACCTCTTTAGTTTTATTCTCTAAATTACCTGCCGTCCAGCAACTCTAATCGGTCAAAGCAGCTACCACAGTCCTCAATATTTCTACAGGGTTATTGTTGCTTGATGTTTTTGCGTCACGCACAATTCTCTCACAATAATCTTCAATGGCCAAGCAATCTCAAACTTGAAATTCTTGTTCCTACTGCCCGATGTTCGGATTCTCTTCGCCTTTGTGTCCACCATGATAAGAGTATGGTCTGACTTACAGTGGACTAAATGTTGCACCCAGGCATGTGGGTCGATAGTGAACCATTCTGGATTTGCTATGAAGCGATGCAACCTTTCCAAAATCCTTGTATCACCCTTCCTTTCTCCAAAGTGAACCATTGCCCGTCATATCCAAGATCACGGAACCCATGAATATCCAATACTCCCCTGAAACCATCTATACTCCTCTGGTTGATCTCCGCTTTTCTTTCATACTCATGTGTTCCTAGAAATTCATTGAAGTCTCCACCCAGAAGCAAAGGCCAAGTATTTCCAGAGCAAACTTGATCAAGGGGTTCCCATGTACAATACTTGTCTGTTTTAGCCGGCCACCCATAAACACCAACAAATCTTTCCCATCCTCATCCCTCACATCCCCACAAATATGATTATGTGACGACGAGATCATTTTAAAGCTAACATCAAAACACACATAATCTCCCTGATAAACCTATACTACTAACACCCAAGGCACCTTGACAACCCAAAGAGTACTTTAGACCCTTTGCCACACTTTTATTAATTTGAATCTCGGAAATAAAAATGATCTCTAGCTTAAGCGACTTGCTCCATCGCCTGAGCACTCGAACTGTCCAGGGATTGCCACACCCCCGATAGTTCCAACATAATATCCTCATGGCTACTTTACACGCATCATAAGCCATCTTAGCAGCCGCGAATTTAGTCCTCTTGCCTCCCAATAACTCACCATCTTCAGTGATCTCAGTGTTGATATCACCCTTATGCTTAGACCCACTTGTAGTCGAAGCCTCCTTTGTCTTATGCAATCCCTGTAAACTTGACTGGTTCCTTACTTTTCCCCCATTTCTTCCGCTGTTTGACTTACCGACACCAAGGGTTAAAGGTAAGGTTATAACACGGTGCTCTTATGGGATATTTTGTGGTGCATGGTTAATAGTGGGGTAGGCAAAGGTATTTGGGTTTGGGCATCAAGTAATTTTTGTGAAACAGTATCAGTTATGAGGGTAGGCATGGGAATCTGTGTTTGGACTTGAGGGCTAATTTGTGGTTGGCTAGGTAAGGCATTGACTCTTGAGGGTATGTGGTTAAAAGGAACATGGAGCTTATCATTAGGATTTTGGGTCATGGAGTTTCTAGTTAGGCGAGAGGGTTTATTACTCAGAGTGGCCATTTTATCTGGAATAGATATAGATACTAATGTGGCCTTCTCCGCCTGTACCATAGAAGCATCTTCAGTCATTTTATCTAATGTGCTGCACTTTAACTCCTTACCTGACTACTTCTTCTGCAATGCCCCAACATTTTTGGGCAAATTCTCATCATCGAAATACAGGGAACGTTTTCCTAGGAAGACTTGCTTTAAATCTTCCCGCCTTTTAAACATGTTTTTCGTGGGTGAAGCTTTAATCTAAGATCCCCAACCCAACTCCTCTTCTGTAGCATCCTCTTGACCATTCTTGCAATCTTTAAGGGTATGATCCAATAGACTACAAATAAAGCAGAAAAATGGGAGCCTTTCATATTTAACGGGAATCCAAATAGCCTTTCCGTTCTTGTCTAAAGCCCTCTGTCTTCGTTTCAAGGGTTTGTTAATATCAACCCAAACCCATACTCTACGAGACTTATCCCATCCAAAGAAATCATCTTCAACCTCTATAACTTCTCCTATATTCCCAGCAAGTCCCCTAACCGCTACATTTGATCGACAGTTTAGAGGTAAGTTATACAATCCAAACCACATATATAGGCCAATGAGTAATGGTGATTTCAGATGGTTGTTCATCCCCTTTCAAGTCTTTCAGGACTAACAGTTTGTTAGTGAAATTCCAAGGAGCCCCATTCAACACCTTTTCCTTATCCTTCATGGTCAGGAATTTGATAGTGAAGAGGTTATTTTCAATCCGTTGGAAAATGACCTTATTTGACAAATTCCATGCTATAACCATAGTGTTCTTCATAGCCTCAAAATTATATGAACGAACAAAATGATTCTACCCACGAGTGATAGAGAGATTTGTTTATCATCCCCACCCTCCAGTATCGCACCCAGGTTCACTATATCATTCTCATCATCTTCTAGATGTAACTTTAGGCATTGATTTGTGATCTATCGGCCATGATGACGTAGAAAATCCATTATGGGAAGGAAACTTGATAAACAAGAGAAGACTCTAATCGTCGCCTTTTGCAGACGAGAGAAGAGAGCATCATCTAACTTAGTGGACTTTAAGGTTTGTGAAATTCTCTGTTTTTTTTATTGTTTTTTTGTTTTGATTTGTTTTTTTTTTTTTAAACTAGCAAGTCACCCTGAAACCGAAAGTTTTACACTAGTGTATAAAACTTCTTATCAAACCATTGTACTACCCCCAAAATGTTTGTAATATCACTACATAATAATGCAAAAAAACACAAAAACAGAAATTAACAGTCCAAGCCATAGGAATAGCCATAGGACAGGCCCCACCAGATACATAGACAGCTAATAAACATTCGCCACGTGGTCGGTGAGATTAGTTCTGGGTACTTGTCTTAAGACAGAAGGATTTCCGAATCTCAAAACAAACACAAAAACCAACAAAACATAAGTTAAAAATTTTACTATTTGGTGTCCTCTCACTGTACTACTTGTCTTAAGGCAGTCTAGTCTAGTCTTAACTCTTAGCAAGTTAGCAGTGTAAAACTTAAAAAGAGAGAGAAATAGAAACAAGGCATCTTTGCTAATCTTACCAAAGTAGCAGTATCTCTTCACCTCAAGCAGGAGCCATAAAACACACAAGCTTATTATTATTATTGCTACCTTTTATTATTTTCTTTGGGGGGTTTCTTGCATTAAGGTACTACCTTTTATTATTATTACTTTTTTTGACTAAAATGTAGAAAGGAGTTGTCTTTAGTGTCTAAATCTAGAAATATGAAATGGGTTTTTGTTGTCTTTTTGTGTGTCACTCTTGGTTGGTTTTGGTTGCTGCATTATAATTATAAGTTCATTTCAACTTGGATATAAGTATTGGGTTATTTGTGCTTTTGGCTCATTGTTGTAATGATGGGTTATTTAGCTGTGAATCTGTGTCCTTTGTGTGTAAAGAAGAGGCTTTTTCTTACATGGGTTTGTCATTGTGTGTGTAAATGTGCAAGAATGGTGATATTGACAGTAGGAGGAGTGGGTTTTATGGTACATTTGACATTAGGAGATATTAAGTAGTGTTATGCATTGTTGTTTTGTAGTGTAAAGGTTGAACTTTGAAGCTCTTTTATTTGGTTGGTTGATTGATTAAGTTTATATGCTTATTAGTCTGTGATTGTTGATAATATCATAACAGTGGGTATTTCTTGACTTCTGAGCAGTCTGTGCTGGCCGGGATTGACACCGCGTTTGGTTGTTGGTTGTGTGATTAATTAGATGCACAAGGTGACATTTGATCAGGGTTCTTGTAAGCTATATTTGGAGTAGGATTTTAATTAGGAGTGGTGTCGCTGTGAGAGAAGGGTTTGTTCATTGGCTTGCGGGTCAAGTTAAGTGTTGTAGGAAAGGGAATCGGGGCAGCTTCTGCCCACTGTGGTCCCATTTCGCTCTCTTCTAGCGGTATATATATGTGTTTAGTGTCTTTGGTTGACGCCTTGACGGAAGATGTAAGTTCTATTAGACGTGCAAGCTCAAAGAGAGCAGTTTTGAAGTAGTTGGAAATTTGTATTGGACATGAGTATGCTGAAGAGGACATGCTCGAGCCAAGGAAAGCTGATATACCTGCCTTGTTTCTGGTCCTCGTTGTGCTACCGGTGGTTCTGTACATCTTACTGGGGAAATGGAGTGAGGCTGCTAAGCGAAAAGGGAGGGTTAATTTGATTGTTGAAGAGGCCTTTGAGGAGTCATACAGAGCGGAACCCATGGCTGCTGTTACTGCTGTTCCCCTCGTTGTGCCTCCACCAAATGCCGTTCTTTGGGAGTGTGCCAGATGTGGTAGCCCGGCTACAACACGCTGCTCCAGATGCAAGTCTGCTAGATACTGGTATGTACTTTTTACTGGTATTAAGATAACCTCATCCATTTGACTATTAGTGATTTCTTTATCTTTCTTTTTTTATTTCGTAAGTACCTTAGTTATAGGAAGGGATGTTGCCAAATAGGAAGAGCTTGTTCCTACTGAACAGAAGCTTGGATTGACTTTCAGATGAGAAATTCGTGTGATGAAAGCACAATTACTGCAAATATAATGGTTCTTATGAATTGGTCATATAGATCAATGTTTTGGCTTCAATAACATAGCTAAATGATTACATGGATTTAGGTGGTTGGTGCTATAGAGTACATTTACTGACTTTGGTGGGGTCTAGCTACATCCAATTTTAATGATACATGTGCGAGAAATTCAGTGAACTATTTAGGAGGATATCAGTATTCCAGTTGGATCCATACAAGCATTTCCAGTTTCTTGAAGAAGCAACTATGTTTCTGGTTCTTACTACCATAAAAGCTTCACAAGTCGAATCCCAAACTCTCTTTGGCAAAAGGAAAAAATAAAAAGAAGGTTGGGGGGG
>CAAKMY010125913.1:7196-20121 GCA_901111285.1 Corrigiola litoralis | reverse complement strand
ATATAGTCATGTGGGATCTTGTTGATTTATCTTAATGAGTAGATTAAGAATATCAACTTTTTATAATTTTTACTAACATATAACCAAAGATATTTAACATACAAAATGTGCATTGACAAACGTGAAATGTTTTCCCAATGAAGAATAACCATAACTAGAGGGAGTACCTTTTAAAAGGTCATGTTGGGCTATAGTATAAAAATACGGAGCAAAAAAGCCCAATATGACCAAAGCCCAACCCGGCCGGGTTCGGATATGACTTTTTGGCCCGAAGCCCAAAGGTCATTTTAAATAGGTATAAAAATGAACAAAAATGGAAAAAGAAGATAATAAAGCATAAAAATTGAGCGAAATCATAGGAAAATAAAATATTGGGGAGCAACTAATTGACTACTAACGCAGTTAGTGTGAGTGCAATATTGGCCAACCCAAGTAAAATTCGGATTAATATTAATCAATCGTCCAAAATTGAGATTATTTAAATCTGATTCGCCCACTATTTAAATTAAAGGGTAATTGTAACAACCTGACCCACCACCAGTCTCAACACAACCAATTTATATATGAGATGCCCCTCAGAGCCCATTTGTACTTAAGCCAAAAAGGAAAGGCTTTATTGATACGCTAGTGGGTGTTACCTCATAAACTCTCTAATTCACACAGCGATGTGAGAAACCATTCTGACGGTGGGGATTTAAGGGTCTTCAAGTCATAGATTTGATAATAACATAAAAGGCAAACTTGAAAGTACCATATAAAAATATTTTTAATCGTGGTGCGTTAAATAATTTGCTAAGACTCCATAAATCTTTGGTAAGAAAAAAGTATCCTCAGCTAGTAGGCCTGTAGCAACAAAATCTTAGCAACCACACAGTAACAAAAATGGCGACCTCCCTCTCAGTAGACATAGCCACAACCTTGTTCACCTTTGCAAGACGCCATACACACCGCAACTTACCATTTCTCCTTACCACTCACCATAATAATTCCTACAAACCCATTATTTTGTACAAAAATAAAAACCCAACTCATTTGTCCTTTTCTTGTAAGCCCCTTACTATTGTTCCTAGGCTACGTTGCTTTTCGACAGACGCTGTCGAGGTGGATACTGATGGTGATGATGTTGCCACCAAGATACCCCCGGATAACCGGGTCCCGGCTACTATTATTACCGGCTTCTTGGGCTCCGGAAAGGTGGTTTTTGTAGAGCTCATTTGACTTTTGTGGTCGAAGTTGTGAACTTTGACAATAACTTTATGATATACTGTGGAGTAGTTGTAAAATAGTGTTGTGGTTTTAGCTAGGTGTTATACTTGTGGGTAGTGGTACTTGCTAGACATGTTGGTGTGAGATGAGCTTTTTTTTGGGTATATTGAGCAGCTAATGTGCGGGCGAGGGGGGATATGAGGATTTAAACTTCGATCTTGGGACAACCCCAGAGAGGTTGAACTTTTGACCATTGGGTCAACCTTGCTCCTCATGAGATTTTTTATTGATTATCGTCTTACAATCCCAGTGTCATCGTTTCAATTTTTTCTTATTAATACTAGACTCGGACACATGATAGTAGGAGTGCTAAAGGACAATTTAGATTAAAGGGTACAACTTTATGATTCTGGTTTTGTGAGTTTGTAAAGATGAAGAATCCTTATAATTTTGTCACACCCTTCTATAAGATTACTATGGATATCAAGGTTTGTGCTTGTATAGTATGTTCAACATTTGATGGGTAATATCTAGCTATGTGAGTGATGGGGATTGGTACGTTTGTAGTTCAGTAAAAGTAGGAACTATTAGAAAGTGGCAGAAAAGGGCAAAAGAGTAGGTGATTCAGGTTGGTTTTGATGGTGTGGTAGAAAGAGTAAGGACTGCAAGTTGGTTTCGTTGGCGTGGTAGAAAGAGTAAGCAGTGCAGGTTGGTTTTGTTGGTTTGGTAGAAGGAGTAAGGAAATGCAGGTTGGTGTTGTTTGTGTGGTTCAAAAGTAAGGAATTCGGGTTGGTTGGTTGGTGTGGTAATACAGTGTGTACTTGGTTTTGCCTTGTGTGAGCATGGCAATGTCTAAGTATAGGCATTGGATTTTTAGTGAAGTATCAATACCCACCTAGTTTGAAGCAATGTTTGAGACTTAGAGACCTCACACCTACAGTGGGTTGGTTTTGTTGTTGTGGTAGAAAGAGTATGGAATTCAGGTTGGTTTTGTTGGTGTTTGGTAATACAATGTGTACTTTTGCCTTGTGTAAGCATTGGAATGTCTTAGTATATACAGGCATTCAAATTTTACTAAGCTATCAATACCCACCTAATCTGGAGCGATGTTCTAGACTAAGACACCTCACACGGCAATAGTTATTATATGTATTGTTAGAGACTGGAGATAAGCAATGTTATTTATGCTGTTACTGGTTATTGCATAAGCTGCATGTTTTGGGGGTCAAGCTACGAGATAGTAACATTATTTTGGTAAAGCGGAGTGATAATTAGGCCATCAGTGTTAGTAAAATGGAAGTGATTACATCTGACCTCTGCACTTGTTGCTCTGTGATTGTGAGTTGTCGAATATCGACTAGCGTATTGTACAATGTTACTCTCAGGATAGAATTTCAACTTAGTGGTTAACTCGTGCTAGTGACTGTAATGGCTGAAGTTTGTACTTTTTAGTAAATCCCCACTTGGCCTTGTTTCGTGAAATTACTATTTGTATTTTGTTTTAAGATGTTTCACATTTTGTTTTCGACAGACTACATTGTTGAACCATATATTGACTGCGGATCATGGGAAGCGCATTGCTGTAATTGAAAACGAGGTATGGTTTCATTGAAATTGCTTGATGTTTAATTAAATGACCTCTCTGTTATCTAAATCGTACTATATCGTTGATGTCTTTTTAAAGTATTGATAATGAAGAAGATGGTGCTAAAAACCTTAATCAAGTGAACAAAGTTTTATAAATGAACGTATAGAAAACATAAGTCTGTGCTGTTGGCTTATCAAGCATACATTTTGAATTCTTTTTTGTCTTGGCTGGCTTTTCTAATGACAGTTTGGTGAAGTGGACATTGATGGTTCTTTGGTTGCTGCTAAAACTACTGGTGCCGAAGACATTGTCATGCTCAATAATGGGTGCTTATGTTGCACTGTTAGAGGTGATCTTGTGAGAATGATTGCAGAATTGGTGAACAAGAAGAAAGGGAAATTTGATCATATTGTTATCGAGACCACAGGTTCAATTGTCTTCTCTCTGTTCCTCACTATCTGTGCTTATGGATGGGCATCACTGGTTTTGACTTTTGAGTGATAAGAAGTACCGCGTGCTGCTTGATTTATAATCGACATTTTTGGCCATGTGTGCTTTTAACTCTTCCATATCATGAAATTGTTGAATTATAGGAAGTTGTCTTGGTATTCTTTAATGTGTCGAGCTAGTGTGGCATGTTTGTTTTACTTTTTATTTTTTGTTTTTTATTATGATGCACTGAAACTTAAAATTTTATCTTGCAGGCTTAGCAAATCCTGCCCCTATTATTCAGACGTTTTATGCAGAAGATTCAGTCTTTAATGATGTGAAGTTGGATGGCGTTGTCACCTTGGTTGATGCTAAACATGTTGAGTTACACTTGGACGAGGTTAAGCCCAAAGGAGTCGTTAACGAAGCTTTAGAGCAAATTGCTTACGCTGACCGTATTATAGTGAATAAGGTACCATTGCCTTTTATAAATGATACGATCTTCTATGCTATGACTTGCAGATTATCATGTCAACTAAATCAGCTGCAAACACAGTTCATGATCGGAATTGGTATGGATATTTATATGTAAGTGACTGTATTAAGAACTATATGAAGCTGTGCCCATTGAAACCCTTCTATTACACCTAGTGAAAAAGCAAAGAGTTCATTACACCCAACAAATAAGAAGGCCGCCCTTACTACCTAATTGAAGGTTTCACCTCTTCCTTGTTAGTGAATTTTACTAAAGGTTTCTTGTAAACTGAGTTTCCTGAAAGAGAAAATCAATCTTTTAGTAACAAGAATCTATGTTTGAGGACTACTTAAGGAAGTCAAACAAGCGAGACCGGAAAGTACACTTGAGAGAGATGCTTTTTCCCAGGACTTCTTTGAAAGCTAAATCTCATTCTTGGTCTGGCCAGTTTGCAACAAGGATATTCAGTCAACGATACTTTTGAAATCAACTAGGAAGACTTCAGTCAATTGTACTACTGAAGATATCCCGTCGATTCTTGCGCAGGTCATTTTGACATTTGGTCTCTGGCATTGTAAATCTTGGCTCCAACATGAAACTGTAGTCCTTGCCCCACTAGGCCACTAATGTATGGATTTGTGCACCATTCTATTGAAACGAAAGCCCCTCTACTTTATACACATCGTACAAATCCATGACTGGACAAGATCTCTGTCAGTTCTGGTGATTGAGGCTGGAGAGGAATTAACGTATGGTGGTCTTATACTCTTGTTGTAGTGAAGAATGTACAAATGTTCAATTGCCTATCAATAATGATATCTCCTGTACATGAGGCTCTGAGTACCTTGTCACCTACATCGATTGCCAAAAAAAAAAAAAAGAACTCTTGTTGGTATATCTTGCTTGCTAATTACTTTGCAGTACTCAGATTCTAGCTCCATGATTTATATTCGTATTTATCTGCATTGCTTCGCCTTCTCCGAGTCTAAGGCGAGAAATTATATTACAAGTGAATTTTGACAGTGAAAATAAGGATGAAAAGTTGAGGTGTATGCCATTCATGCTGCATTAGTTCAAGGTTCTTTCAAGCGAGATACAATTGCAATTTGCAGTGTCCAGACTTCAGAAAGAGACTATAAACACATTTCAGACCTTAAGTTTGTGATTTGGTGGCTCTGGTTCTAGTTCTACGGGGCTTATTGATTCCCTTTCTAACCACCAAACCCTCATAATCCCCCCAAATGACTATCACTTTCAAACTTCCTTGTTCTGTTTGTAGTTTCTCGATGACTAAGATGTTGAAAGTGTGGGCTTGGCTTCTTTTATTCTAAACCGCTAATGGTTATCTTATTTATGCAGACTGACCTTGTCAGCGAGCCGAAGATTGATTCTTTGATACACAGAATAAAGGTTTGTCTCTGTTACTTGTGCTTACTTACCTACATGTCTTCTCTCCATCTTACTTTTGGTAAAATTGTGAACATCTCCTCTGACTTATTTGTTGTGGCCTATGCAGAAAATTAACAGCATGGCTAACTTAAAACGAACACAATATGGAAAAGTTGACCTGGACTACGTTCTTGGTATTGGAGGCTTTGACTTAGAGAGGTGATTTTCTTGCCCTGAAAACTATACTTAGTCACTAGTTTTGAGGATTTAGCTCTCGGAATAAAGTGCTGAGTGGTACCAAAACTTTTCTTGGTTTTGATTAGCAGCTATTTGTTGTCATACTGTTCATGTCAATGAACGTGTATTTTGTATTTTTTTTTGTTGGTGCTGGAAAGAAGGATTTCGGGTACTTGTTGGCTGATTTCTGTTCACCTTTCGCAGGATAGAGAGTGCAGTTACGGATGAAGATTCCAAAGAAGATCATGGTTCTCATGACCATGATCATGATCACCACCACGATCATGACCATGGTCACCACCATGGACATGAACATAAGCATGAGCATGGTAAGTTGGTAACCTTTTGAGTTAAGGTATTTTCTTTGTTTCCCTCCTGCTCCTTTTTTACTTGTGCTGGTGGAGCAGGACTCAGGACTAAGAGGGATAATGTAGCAGTTTACTTATGAAAAATAATAGATTTAGCTAATTCATGAGAATCTTCCTTTCTGAAATTTGTTCTGAATTGCTTCTTGGAAAACTGGTAAGGAGATCCAGTGTAACTGAGGTTTGAAAGTGATAACCAAGAACCTTTTAGTCCATATATCGTCTTCTGACTCTCCATATATCGTCTTCTGACTCTCCATATATCGTCTTCTGACTCTCCATATATCGTCTTCTGACTCTCCTCTATGTATGACATCAAGTGCTCCGTGACATTGCAAATGTATAAGTTTATTTTAAGCCTTCCCGTCTTCTGCACTGAGACCCTCAGAAATTACCTTTGCCTGCATTTTATTGTTGGAATTAGTGTGTAATGCACCTAAAACATTGTTCCACAGACACGGATTTTCCTCGATGTAGCATATTGCAAAGATTTAAGCTGTTACATTATCTCCTGCACCAGGAAGTAGCCCTCATGTAAAGTAGGATATGTATACGTTCATTGGGCTCATATTTCTAATTTAGATTCTCTTTATCTACTTATTGAAGGCATAAACAAGAAGTTCTGAGTTCTGTTATGGAGCTAGTGGTTTTGAGCAGTTATTATGCATCATAGGTTATTGTTGAGTTGCAGGCATTTTTAGATAACATTATAGGAACTTGTTGAGGAGAAGGCATTATAGTGACTTTTGATTTCGGCCAATTTTTCGTGTTTGTTCCTAGTAGCGAATTATGTTACGATGACTCTGCTACACGTATTTGAGAGGTTAGATAGGCCCATATCCATGTTTTGCAAGGGTGTGGGATAATTAGTATAATTGTATGTACTAGTAGAGTAGTAGTGACTGCAAGCTCACAGACCATATGGATAGCAAAAATTGGTACTTAATGATTAAACAAAGAGGGATGGAAGGGCCTTTACCTACACTTTCAGCTATTTGACCTGATCTAAGTTTTATGCATAACAGCAAGCGGTTTGCTGAAATAAAAGGTTGTGAAGCCTTCCAGGCATAGGCATCCTGTATGCAGCATTTTTTTTAATACTTTTTCTTGTCTTAAGTGTTGTATGCCATGTACTCGTTCCCTCCGCTTCCTCCCCCCTCTCCCCCCTGGTAACCCTTTTTTTAATCCACAAACCTTGTGTCTTGTTCCCCTCTACCTAATGTGAGGCCTGAATTATCTCCTGTCCCAACTTTCAAGTCATCTTTGCTTGTCTGCTTGACATAAATATGACACTTTTGAGCTTGAACACTTGCTGCAGGACATGATCATGATCATCATTCGCACGATCACACTCATGATCCCGGTGTTTCTTCAGTCAGCATTGTTTGTGAAGGGAGCCTAGACTTAGATAAGGTTGGTTGTTTGACTTTAATTAGTTTTTGATCATTGAAAAGTTATTCTTACATAAGAAAAGGCAAGTCTTAGCCATTTGACTGCTAATTTTATTTGTCGTATTTTCGTTTAGTGCTATTCGTGGTACTTATATATGGTCCTGTTGTATGTGCAGGCGAACATGTGGCTGGGCACTTTATTGATAGAAAGAAGTGAAGACATATATCGTATGAAAGGTCTTCTTTCTGTCCAGGGTATGGAAGAAAGATTTGTTTTTCAGGTACGAAGTCCTGCCACTCTATTGACTATGTTGAATATTAGATCTTTTTCTAGACAAGAATCATCTGTATGACTTTTCAATACCAAGAGGTCTCGTTCCTTGCCATGGTCGCAGTATGAGATGCCTGCCGGACTGTGTCTCTTGGCACGGCATGTGCCCCACCGACACCTGCCTCAGCTGTGCAATATTGGGACTGGGGCATGCAGGCATGGCAATTCCTACTTGTCAATTTGTTTGTTAAGCAGGGCCTATTATTATAGGCAAATTCTACAATGGCTACAACATAAATGTAGCCATTGTAGTAAAATGAAATACCCTTGAAATTTGTGGTGTAATAGTAACCGCTCATCATCTCTAGTATACCTTACACGAGACACACTAGATAATTTTTCAATTTAAAGAAATAAAACGTATATCATTTGCTACCCTCACCACTGCACCATCGCAACCCGAAACCGGAAGAGAGAGAGGAGCCAACTATGCTCTGCTACTTGTCTACCATTAAACCCAGACGGCCAGACATGCAAACCTTCAACCATTCTCCTCCACCAACTCCACCATACTCCTCGATCATTATCAATCGTCTTGAACTAGTAAACTATCCACCACCCTCCTCCACCGCCACGTGGACCCACCACCTTTGCCGGCAATACCTCTCTATTTCGCCATCGCTTCAGGGTCCACTTTTATATCTAATGACATCCACATTTGACTTGGACACCACCACGTCGTAATCCACCACGTAGCCGAACGACCCAAGAGTAGCAAGTCTCACCACCACAGTGCCGGCTTGCCGGGTATTGCCGAGTTGGATGGGAAGCTTCTCGAATGTTTGAAATTTGATTTTCCAAGGAGCTCGTCTTCCGACGAGAAAATGGCCGGCAGAGGGGCATTTTTGATTGATGTTCATCCACGAGTTTGATTGATATTCAACTATGGTTCATGCCCATCTGTCGTCACAGCATGATACGGTAGTAAATTTTTTGGTCTTGATCAACAACACACCTCACCGGAGATTTATAGATGGTTGTCTTTATTCGTAGTTGTGACTTGTGACTGTGAGAGAGAAAACGGTGGGTGACTGGGTGGGCTAAGGAAATACGGTGGGCGTCTTTATTCGTGGTTGTCTTTATGCAGAGGGATAATATGGTGTTTTTATTTCTATTGTGTGGAAATACTAATGGATGATGTGGATTGTTTGATAATGATCAATGGCTCAGATGTGTTTTCTTACAGTGGCTACTAAAAGAAAGTAGCCACTATAAAATCACCGATTATTATAACTGCTCTAGTTGTGCTGTTGGTCAAGATAACAGCATGGTCTTCTGATGCAAATGGGGTTTGCCAATCTTAATTTTCACTTGGATTCAACTTGATTATAATTCAGGAGTTTGTACCGTCCTTTGCTAAATAGGAAGTAGTTGCTGGCTTGCTGTCATTCTGTTTCTCTTAGCCAGCCACTAGGACTGGTGTATCGTCAACATGCTCTCGTCTGCATCTCGCTTTATAGAGGTTTGGTGACTTCAGTAGAGAAAAAGCCCGGAAATATTTGGATCGACGAACTATGGAAGCACGTAATATAGTGCCTCTCCATTCACATGATAAGCGAGCTCTCTTTCCACCACAGGCACGTAGGGTTGGTTCAGAAGGTGTGGTTAGATCCGGACCATTCTATGATGTTATGGCCTGTTGGACTCACTTGAGTTGAATCTTTAATCTAGGATGTTAAGTGTTAACTGTTGATTAACAACAGTTGTTGAGAGATAGAGTGGTTGCCGCCTCCTATGATTGGTTTCAGAAATTTCTCAACACCCTGTCTTGGCAAGTATGGATTCATAGTCCGTGATAAATATGAAGGGTATATTTGGTGCTTTGGAGGTTATACTTTTTAGCAATTAAATGAGTTATACTTGAGATGGAATATTCATATTTAGGGAAATGATGAGTTTCTAATAGTATATTTAGTCATATGTTTGACCCCACTGTAGAAATCAGTATAACTTCCACGGTGTAAATGGGAATGTGAAGAATAAGTGTACGTCCAATTGAGCAACATGATTGCTTCTGTTTGAAGAACAACTATTGTCGTTACTTGGTAGTTCCCTTTAGTAGCTTTGTGCGTCATAGACTAATGAAGAAAACATGCATCAGGCTACTCATCTTCGAGAAGTAAAGCATATTAGCCTTTAGCATACACTGATGTTATTCAGAAAGTTTTTGATCATTGAAAAATTACAGCGGCAGCATCTACGCTTACTAAAACTTCAGTACAAAACATAGTTTATAGAAAAGGAGATGTGTTTTTATGTTGGTCATTTGGGAAGATTCAACTGCTATAGCCTTAAGTTTAACAGCTATTGCGTAATTGTAGAGAATGGAGAATTTCTGCTAAGTCGACTAGTTAACAAGTTGTATACAGTAATTGCACCTGTTTCGTGCAATTTTGGAATTTTTTTATATGGCTACCGCCTACCAGGCTATGAATTCTACCCATTGTGTTGCTAATCTAATATTGCTGTTTTCTAGTAGTTTATGACAAATTCTATGCATTTGCAGGGAGTTCACGACATTTTCCAAGGGTCACCAGATCGTCCATGGGGGGCAGATGAGCAAAGGATCAACAAGATAGTTTTTATAGGCAAAAACTTGGATGGCCAAGAACTAGAAAAGGGATTCAAAGCTTGTTTACTATGATTTTCTAATAAGATAAATTGTAGAACAGTTCAAATATGGGAAAACGGGAACCAATAAAGACACATGCACAGAGAGGTTCGTTGGGTCATGATTGAAGATCGACTATCGCATCATCTGTACGCTAATTCTTTGAGATTTTGAGTCGGGCGGATTTTTGATTTGCATAATATAATGATGTTGCTCATAATTGATCTCAACGTTCCTTATCTTTTGGGTTGGAAAAATACATGCGAAATGTTGCCAATTTCGGTGTTAGTAGTATAATTCTTCTTCAGCTGAACAAGACCAAAAAAAAAAGGTAAAAGAGAAAAAAAAGTTAAAGATCGTGAACCCTCAACGTCACAAGTAGGGCGAGAGAGCTCCAATCATTTGAGCTAGTTCTTATTTTAGAGAATAAATAAATTAAGGGATAAGACTACCCCATCTTTGAGTGAATTGCATACATGAGTGGTGTTGTTCTCTTTTGGTCTTTTGTTAGTTTGAATTATCTTGACCTAAAAAATGTCACGTAAAAGAAAAGGAAAAAATTAAGATTAATAGTAATAACTGAACAAACAAGAATAATCCCATTTAGGAAAAAAATACTAATAATCTTAAGTATTGACTACGTTAATAGTAATGGTTCTAAACTCTTATAACAATATGCTTGAAAATTAATCATATGCCCATTAGCTAATACAAAATTTCATTATTCTACACACTTGGATTTTATTTGTAAAAAGTAGTTTAGCAAGGGTATAGGGTTTGAGGGTGGCAAATGATCTGGGTTTAGCAAAGGTATGGCTGGAAGTAGATTCCTCTAATGTGGTATCGTCGGTGCTATCGTCCTAACAATGCTTGTCGCCAAAGAGGATTTTCATAGATGATCTTATGTAGGTTAGTAGAAGTTTTGATTTCTTTCGTTGTTTTTATATTCGTAGAGGTGGAAACACAATGGCTCACTTTGTTTCAAGACTTTAACCCCCAAATGAGGTGGACCATGTATTTCTTGATGCGTTTCCGCAAACGGAACTTGACAGTACTTAATATATAATGCTCTTGTTTTACCCTAAAAAAGAAGTAGTTTTTTTAAGTGATTTGTAAAACGTAGTTAATTTGCTAAAAATAAGTTACTTTCAATTACAAATACAAATACAAAAGTAGAAATTATAGTTAATTTTGCCAAAAAAACAGATTACTGTCAGTTACAAATACAGATACAAATTCAAATTCAAAAGTAGAAATTAAAACCAGAATTGAAAGATAGATAATTTGCGAAAAGAGAAACATGATGAAAAGCAAAATGTTCCCTGAGAAGCAACAAAAATACATAATTAAGAGCAGGCAATTAGTGTACTTATAGCAGTTGACCAAGCCCAGACAACAAAATCTAGTCAAACAAGTACATAAGTACTTCCCAGCCAATCCTAAAACCCTACAACTAAACTCAACTAAACTCAACTGATTTGTCTCCACACTTTTGTACATTAAGTCTTCTACTTTTGAGTTCACAGTTACCCAACAATGGACACACAACAGCTTAGTTATAACACCACTTTAATGGAAGCAGCAGCTTATAAGTCTTCCTTTGTTCACTTTCTCAAAGTCCAAGCTACCCTTCTTACTTCTCTTCAACCAGTATGTATAAGTTTCCCTTGTCTTTTTTTAACTTTCCTAGTTTTACCCTTTTGCTATAAAATTTCCATTTTGCTGTAATTATAATATATGGAGGTTAATGATAAACTGGGTTCTGTTTAAGTTTAGTTGGATATCTTTTTCCAATTTCCAAGCTTTAGTTTTTTTGCTTAGGTTTGTGCATAAGTAACTATTTTTATTTGAGTTTGGAATTTATAATTCTGGGTTTAATTGACATTTTGTTTCCTATTTAAAGACTTGGTCTTTTTGCCTAATTTTGTTGCTTTTGCTTCCAAGTTTAAGTTTTTATTGATTTCCAAGTTATACCCTTTTTGCTTGTTTTTTGATCTAGAGTTTCCATTTTGCTGTAATTATGATACATGGAGGTTAATATTCAAGTGGGTCCTTTTAAGTTTAGTAGAATATATGATGTTTTGCTGTGGTTACTACATAAGAGTAAATTTTATTGAAGTCTAAAGTTTATTTTTCTGGGATTAATGGCACTTATTTTTCCTATATGAAGACTTAGTCTTTTTGCTTAATTTTGTTGTTGTTTGCTTCCAAGTTTAAGTTTTTATTGATTACAAAGTTTATTTGTTTGGGAATTGTTATTGAGTTTGTAGCTGTCTCTTAATTTTGTTGGAGTGTGCTTTTATAGTGTCATAAAGACTTAATCTTGTACCAAATTTTGTTGTTGAAGTTCAAGTTTTTAGTGATTGTGGAGCTTTAGTTTTTCTTAATATGGGTTTTGAGCATGTAAATGCAAGTGGGTCCTGTTAATTTTTTAGTAAATCTTTTATTGTTAAAATTTCCAGACTTGATCCTATTGCTTAATTTTTACTATAAATTTAGTTTTTCTGATTATGGTATCGAAAATTCGAAACTTAAGTAAAATTCTTTCTTTCCAATTTCCAATTTTGATCATATTGTGATGTTGATTGGATTTAATTTTCATGTGAATTAATCTTTGGTTGTGAAATTTATTAATTTTTTCTGGTTTTGGTATTTGAATATGTAGTTGTAAATGGGTTATACTCCTGGTTAATGTTAATTTTGTTGTGGGTTTGTATAGGCACCATGGTTTTTTAGTTCTTGTGATTTACTTAACTAAGGGCTCGTTTGGTATCAGTGTTGGTTTTTAGTTTTCAGTTTTTTTGAAAACCAAAATCCAATTTCTGAAAACCAGAAAAAGTGGTTTGCAATTTTTAGTTGTCAGTTTTGATTTTTGATATAACATTTATACAAACAACTAACTT
>CAAKMY010125891.1:0-12338 GCA_901111285.1 Corrigiola litoralis | reverse complement strand
CTTATAGTATGTATTTGGAGTATATACTCACTACGGTTAATTAGTAAAGTTATACTAAATAGGGGACAAACACTACATACATAAGGTTAGTATACTAAATATAGTTGATGATTAATGTTATACCAAATTTGTTATATACATTATGCTCACTATGGTTAATTACCACATAATATATCCAACTTTGGATATTTAAATATCTTTCTAGACTGAAATTGTAAGAAATTAGGATGTATGCTAAATAAATACTATGGGGCTTTACTCACTATAGTTGTCTTACATATATACAATATATATTTTTGGAGTATACTTACTATAGTTTAATAAAATTATAAGGAGTAATTTTAGTGGATCAGACACCATGTAGTTAGACATGTGGTATATAGACACCCTATGAAGTATAATCACTATATTTTAATAAAATTATGCGGAGTAATCTTAGTGGGTTAGACATCATGTAGTTGGATATGTGGTATGTGGATACCTTATGGAGTATACCGAGTAATTTTAGTGGGTCAGACACCTAATTTTAGTGGGTCATACATCATGTAGCTGTTGGACATGTGGTATATAAACACCCTATATACTCACTATAATTTAATAAAATAATACGGAGTAATTTTATTGGGTCATACACCATGTAGTTGGACATTGGTAAGTAGACACCCTTTAGTTAGAATGTCAAGTGTCATAGCCCATTCAATAAGCAATAGTTTTGCGACTAAACTACTACAGAATATTAATATAAAAATATTATAGAGAAGGTAATACCTGCCAAATCATTCACCTCTAGGCATCTCGATATTAACTACATAAACTGTGTCAATCTTCATAAGAGAATTAGGGATGGCAAGCTCTCACAATAATTTTCGCTCTGATAGTGTAACTTCTATTCATGTTGATGATGATACGCAAGTCAATGTTGAATCGCAACATAAGAACGCCAAATTATTCTTTCCTTCTGTTAGTCCATGTCGTAAACCTATAGGGAAACATCTGATTCTAAGTTTCTTGGAGGTCGATCACGAAGAGCACTTGCGGGAGGATGCTCATGATGAAAAAGAAAGAGACCAAGATGATCATCTTTCACAGGGAGAATTCGATTACGAAGCACACATTAGCGATAGTAACCCATATTGGAAGGAAGAACCCGAATATCTTGACGATGACATGGTGGTTTCCCATGCACCCATTGAGAAAGGCAAGCCTTTTGATGTTATATCCATGTTGTCTAGTGATAAGAGGGATTTCCTGGTCCGCAATAACGGTGATCAAGTTAAGGTTGAGAGCCTAAGGGGTAAGTACCTTCTCATTAGTTGTTTCTTCTTGCCTGTACGTATTAACTGCTGGAAACCCCACATATGCCGCGCCATCATAACTGCATACGATGAGTTATCCCTTGTTAGGCCTGGTGAATTTGAGATGGTCGTTGTCGCCAAGATGAGACGTGATTGGGTCGATGATGAGGCCGCTTTTAACCACTTCTTCTCGGCTTTCCCTTGCCTTGCAATCCCATTCTGGGACTCTCACTCTAGTGATTATGTATGCAAGTCTCTCGGCTTAAATGGAATTTCCGAGGCCACTCTGATTGTAGATCCAAATCAAACGGTTTTGCAGCAAGATGACCAATGTTTCAGCGACTACGCAGCCAGCGCTTTCCCCTTTACTGATGAGAGGCTTAGGGTGCTTTCTGAAGAAGCATATACTATGAAGAAAAGGTTGGATACTCTTCCCCTTGGGTGTCTCCGCGTTTCGGAAAATATCAATAAGGGGAAAGTCGAGGCACCAAGCATACCTCCCTCCCTTGAGGAACTTCTATGTCTCAAACCCTCTGATGTTCTCTACAAGAATGATGGGATTGGGACGGAAAAGGTGTCTGTTTCGGACCTTAACAAGAAGCTTGTGGGATTGTACCTGTGCTATAACGGGAATTTCATGGCCACGCTCAATTACTTCTATAAAAAATGTAGAGCTAAAGGGCTAGAGTTTGAGATACTGCTGGTGTACCTACCAAGCCTTGATGATGTGCAGTGTCTCGTAAACTGTGTCAATCTTGCGTTAAAAAAGCAGGAGATATCTTGGTGGGTATTGCCCTTCAATGACACAGTAAGTCGCAAGCTAGACAGAATTTGCCACCCTTTACAAGATCACTTAATCATTCTTGGACCAAATAGCAAATATGCAGAGTCCCTCGGAAGAGAAGTCATGTGCCACTACGGGATCAATGCATATCCCTTCACTCGAGAGGGCATCGTTGATAGAAAGATGGCCAGGCTAAGCGCACTCACGTTAGAGTCATTGTTGGTGGTCTCTGAGGAACAAAATTATGTTCTTCGCAAGGGTGGTGTTCCAGTGCCTGTAGCTGAGCTTGGTGGCAGGAATATCCTCCTTTACCTTGACTGGTTGGATTGCCATGATGACGGAGGAAGCCTTCATGATGAGCTTGTCGACTGGTACTCTATAATAAAGGCCAAGGATCCTGATTTTGAAGTGGTATTCGTTTGCTACGATGATAATCCAAGTCAAATTGTGTCCATAGATGAGCGCTTTTCTGCAATGCCTTGGCTGTCATTTCCTTTTCCGTCTACTCACTCAAGTTCTGTGACCAAGCAACTGTATTTAGAGGCTGAATACGAATCGGCTACCCTCATTGCATTTGGGAAAGATGGCCAGATCCGTTCTACACGTGCACAATCTCTAGGGCAACTTGGGGCTGGTGCTGTTCCGTTTCCTGATAGGCTGCGGCAAGAGTTGGCAGATGATTTAGATATGATTGACATGGATTATCCTGTCTGACGGTAGGATGGAGTCCAAGGATGCTGGGTCTTCTATAACTTTGATATTTGTGTTACTGACAATATAGCTTTATAATTTCGTATTCTTGAGCTTAATTAGTTCCTTCTGTGCACGTAATATACCACGATGTGAGCGGCACTTGTAATACATCACAATTATGTGAAACAGCTCGCTTCGCTCTGAAGCGTATTCTAATGTGTTCACTGTTCCCACCCCATGCATTGTTGCCAGAAAAACTGGGGTAATCTTAACGGGCGAATTTATGGAATTGGGGCCAAGCAGTATGTTCTTTTTCTTTAGTATTGTTAACAGTATCCATCTACCTTGATCATGTCACATTTTGCTTCTGATCACGGGAGCAATGCTGATGTATTCGGCAATAACTCTTGCAGTGCTTTTGAGTTATATCTTGCACCAACTACTGCACTAACAATCTGATGATATGTTTTGCAGTTTGCAGCAATATTGACTAAATTTACTAGTTGAGCATATGCCAAGAGCAAGATTAGGAACAGGGAAGAACAGATTTCGAGTGAGTCACCCGTAGCTAATTAGTGTCTCTTATTACCCCGCCCCTACAACAGAACAGGGATTTCGCGGCATTTAAAATGCACTTGAGCGGCATTTATAAATGCCGCTAAAGGCTATAATCCAAATGCTTGACAATTTCACTTATGACAGACTTAAAATAGTACGTCACTTTTATTATAATGATCAATTTAAGCAAAAAAAAACTAATTTAATACGAACTAATTTATAATGAAAGTAGACGTTAAAATTTTCATCTACGTTTATAGTTTTTAAGAAAAATAAATAAATGATCATTTGGGGTAGTTAAGCCAAGATGGAAAACATTAAAAAAACATGTATCAAATGAAGGGAAAAATAACTGTAATTTTTCTCGATTTTTATACTTCATAATATTTGTCGCTTGCATACATTACGTCGACCAATTGTGCAAAATAACACATATATAATCCAAGTCAAATAATGTCCATAAATGAACGCTTCTCTTCAATGCCTTGGCTGTCATTTCCTTTTCAGTCTGCTCACTCAAGTTATGTGACCAAGCAATTGTATTTGGAGAGTGAATACGAATCGCCTACCCTCATTGCATTTGGGAAAGATGGCCAGATCCTTTTTAAACGTGCATATGAAGTTCTAAGAGACCGTGGAATTGATGCTTTTCCATTTCCTGATACGCTGCGCCTAGAGTTGACAGGTGCTTTATATGATGATTTAACTAGAGATTAGCCTGTCTGACGGTAGACCTTAGTCTAAGGAATGCTGGGTTTCTGTCACTGTGACCTTTGTGTTACTGACAATATCACTCTAGCGTAATATTTTTCATTCATGAGCTTAATTAGTTATTTAGTTCCTTATTTGCTCTTATTAATGTCATCTGATATACCTCGATGTTAACAGCAGTTATAGTGCATCACAATTATAGTAGTTGGCTAACCTGGTACTGCATTTGTGGGGTCGGGTGCAATGTCGGGAGTTAACTACGAAGGTCGTGATAATGGAATCATCTACTGGAAATTGTGTAGGTTATCCTCGATATTAAAAAAGAATTAAAAAAAATTAGTAATTGGCTTCGTTATGAAACGTATTCTTTTTATTTTTTTGACAACAGTGAAACGTATTTGTGTTCACTATTCACACACGATGTATTGCTGCCAGAGAAATTAGAGTAATTATAAAGGGGGAATTAGTGGAACTGGGGTCAAGCGGTACTTTTATCAATTAGATTGGATGATCGTAATTTTCTTGTCCGCTTAATCTTTCCTATCTAATGAGTCGTTTCATGGGAGGGTTCGACAGACTGGATATGGTAGTCATTATATTTCTTAAAATCCCAGTTTCGTACAGTTATTTTCAGGCTCTCTTTTAGCTTCCTAAACACTTGTGTTAAAGTATGATCGATGCTCAGTCTCTTCATATTCCCCCAAGTACCCGTGTTCGACAATTTTCATCTAGACATGGGTACCGGCACTAAGCATTTCATTTTAAGCTAAAAACATGTAAATTTTTGAGACACTGGCCGAGTCTAACACCTGGACACGCACCCATGTCAGTTGCTGGACAGAGAGTCCCAGCAATATAGTTTTAAAGACCGGAAACCAGTATTTTCTGACGACTAGCAAGTAGTCCTAGAGATCTTGCCTATTCCTTCTAGTAGTGCAGTAAATCTGAGGCTCTGGGCATGTGTCTAACAGCTCAAATTCGTACATGTATGGTTGGATAAGATATGGTTCCAGACCTTTGGTAACCAAATATAGTTCATGAATATCAGAGAGTCGATTAGAAGGCTGTAGCATGTGAATCAACTCATATGCCAAATTAACAGCAATTTTTCACAAAACCTTTTGAAAGGTTTATCTCATAAGAAAGCAAACATGCAAGAAGTTAGGAAAGGAATATGTTGATTAATATTGAAGTAATATACATAGAGTTGGGATATGATAACTCTGATCTACTATCAAATCACAAATGAAAGCCTGACCACCTTCTAAAACTACTCATATCACTCCCTTGAGAGACAGCCAGTCCAATTCCTGTCCTGCAATCTTCCCCAACTCCAGTATAATACAATCTCCACCTGTCTTCATCCCCGTCCATTTGTACTAAGCATGGAGACCCAACTCCCTTGCTATCCCAACCATCGTCTGATGACGCCACGAAAACCGGCTCATTACTCGTTCTTCTCCAGTCCTTCAATCCGTCAGTAGAAACCGCCAGCCCAATACTCCTCTTACCATCTTTAGCTACACCTTCATATGCCATCAAGTAATTACCATCTTTCTGATCTCTTACAACACAAGCATTCACAACCCCCATTTCATCAAAACACCCCTCACTTAACCCTCCTCCCATCACCTTTCCTAGTTTCAACCATTTAATCCCGTCTCTTGATCTCGCCATACCGATGCCAAATTTCTTATCTTTGGAATCAAATGAGTGATAATACATTCTCAGGTCTCCACTGCTGTGAAAAACAACATGCGGGGAAGCAATGTACAAAGAGTCCCATTCTCCACTTGACCCCACATCAAATAAAGCTCCACTATGGTGATCCCCCTCAATTCTAGCCCAATTTCTACCATCTTGGCTTATTGCCAATCCTGGCAAAGACTTGAAGACTCTCCCACGCACATTTCTTGCATCAATTCGCGCCATTTCAGGATTAGACAAACTGGTTTTCAGAGCTAAATCTTGTGGCAACTCAATCTCTTCAGAGCTAAAACCAGTGTAGTAAAGCCAATACACAGCAGAGGAAATTCTGACTTTATTGCTCGACATGATCATAATCTCTGCAGGCCTAATGCTCTTTGTATCAAAAGCCCACCAATCATCACCACAATTCATTACCATCCCAGTGCCGGAACTCGAGTCGACAGCTTTTTCTCCCCTCTGCCAATGCACCCCGTTGCTCGAAACAGCCAAGCCCATTGTATCGCAGTCTGGCGTCTTCTCAGATCTTCCATAGTACCACATATACCACCTCTCTTCTTCATCACTCAAAAACCTCTTCACAACAGGGGAACCAATCTCAATGCCATCCCAACTTCCACTTCGGCCTATAGCAAAGACCAACCCTCTAGATGATGGTGTATGGTTAGAAGACAAGGGGTGTTTGGGAGATGGCTGTGGTTGGTTTTGTTGTAGATCATTTGGGTTGGAATGAACTTCCACATTGGAATTTCCATTAATTGTGTTGTCACTGTGAGTGTGCGGCTTTGTGGAGCATAGAGTGATAAAAAGTGTGGAGTTTCTTTTTCTGGGGCTTAGAAGTTTAGCAATCTTGATTGAGCTACAGGAGCTGTTGGAGGGGAAAAGAGCAAGAAAGCTCAGCTTATTGGGGGTGGTTTTTGGGGAAGCAGGACATGCATGGAACTTGATGCTCTTCATGCCGCCGAGATATCTTTGGCTAGTGGGAAACAAGGGTGTTGAAGGTAATGGTGGAATGAATAAGGATTTAAGTAAGGATGCAGAGCCACTAAAATTATGGACGCGTCACTTGTCAAATGTAGGCAACATAACGTTTGTGGTGCATGGTGGAGCAGGAATTGTGAAAATTTTGGTCCTCATTTGCTCTGACAAAAAGTATTTTTTTCTTCTTTGGCTTCTTTTTGTTACATTTCATTGCATAATTTATGAGTTCCAGCATGAATAGTGTTTTCACTCTATTAACATTTACCACAGTGTATTCTGCAAAATATTATGATGTACTGCTGTGTTGAGATTAGAAGAACAACCCTTCAACTAATTGAGCAAACGATAACATGAACACTGAGCAAATCTTGTGTCCCTTCATCAGCTGAGACGAGAATAAAAACAAATTAAGAAATGGAGAATGGAGAATCTACTGAATTGAGCAGATATCTTTCATAGAGAAGACAAAGCATATGGAGAAGACACTAGCTAAGACATTTAGTTAATTACTAAAGTTCTAACAACTCAAACTTTTAACTAGATTCTGAAATATGTATCCAAAAATTTAGCTATCATATAGAGGAAATCAAGCTGTCTCAGGAGTGCGAACTTCCTTTCTAGAAAAGAACAGGTTTTCTGATGGAAATAAAAATGTCGTCCTAGAAAGAGGCAAAGACAATCTGAAGCCACGCTGCAGATGAGGAAGTTACAAATCAGATTCTTCTTTCAATCTTTGAACAAGCTGAAACAAACAAGGGGCCTTTCAAAGTTTCAAGCTATCATTCATCAAGCTTCTAGTAAAATAGAAAGTCCGCTGAAGTCATGGCAATAACAACGAAGTATAAGCGTTTTATACCAAAATTGTAAATCTAATTACTAAATGACGAGAAGGATGATTCTATTCCGTAAATCAATTGAAGCAGAACCATGCAACAAATGAAAACATCAATTTTGTGCTGATAAAAATATAAACTTCATCATCAAAGGCAGCAGCTAGCCGTAGTTCTGATTGATCCGAATAATTTTGAAAAAAAATCAGAAGCCTCTCCCACCAAATCTTTCCAGCATATCAGCAGCCTTCTCCTCCTTTAACCTCTTCACTATATCTAGCATCCGAGGATTAAAGAAACGGTCACGAACATAAGGTCGCTCCTGTGCCTGTATCTCCTTGATAGCACTAGAATATGGATTAGGAGGAGGTTTCTTCCCTTGAATACGCGCAATTTGCTTCAAACGAGTGTATGCCTGTTTTTTGGCCTTTCGTTCTGCTCGGTATTCCATCTGGACACAAATCAAAAAGTACCATAAAATTTCGAAAACCACCATTCAGCCAAGATACAAATGGCATGAAGATCAGTAACAAATCTAAAATTTAAAAAGTATAGATGGAGTTGCTCATACATCAGCGACAGCCATAGCTTCCTCCTCTTTCACCCCCTGATCCTTCAATTCAAGCACTCGTGAAGCAAAAATACGTGCTGGAACAGGTTGGAAACTATTGAGCCTGTCAGAAAGGAGAAAAGAAATCCAAAAATCAATATAAATTTTGCCGTCATGCTTTTCAACGTCTCAGGACCTCATCAATAGTGCTACTTCATTATACAACAAGGAAATGACAGCTTAAGCTTTCTCTTAAAAACTGGATAGCAGTCAATTCACAAAATGCATACATAATCCTACTTATGTAGACTTCTTGAACACTGTATTTAACTGCAGGAGAGGGAGATTCAAACTATTATAACCCAAGAAAGACTCCGGGTAAAGTGTCCTGATGATATAAACCATTCACCATAATGCCAATGTCAAATAATTCCGTACATTAGATGTGGAAAGTTGAGTATCTGCAATATTGAGTATGGCTTATTATCAGAGTATTGTTTTCAAGGCAGAATACGAAATCAACTTAGACAATCTCTGAAAGACACAATAACTTGAAATATAATAGCATTGTGAGCACAAGAAACTTAATTTCAAGAACAATACAACGTGATAATATTACACCATCCGTTATTATGGTTTCTGACACAAACGACACAATCAAATTGCTGAATGGTACAAAACGATGTATAACTATTTCTGTTGACAGTCTTTTGTTGTGCTTTTCCTGACATGTTTTTACAAGTGCATCAGAAGATGGTGAACACATGACAGCTTTGTGGCCCTGTGTCCTGTGCTATGTTATCGTTTTCAATAAAAAAAGGAAGGTGAAAAGAAACACAATATATGATGAAAGCCATACTTGATAGGATCTTCATATTTTGATTCTGGGTGCTGTTGATAGAATTTATTTACATAAACATCCTCAGGAAAACTAATTGCCTGGACTTTTCCATCTGAACGGGGAAAGACAACAGGAGGGGCCCTGGAAAACAAAATAGAGAGTAAGTAAATATATCGAATAATATTGGATAGAGTAATACTGAAAAATGTCAAGACCTGCTCAGCGTTTAGAGTAAACAAGATATAGGTCAATAAATGCTGGAAATTCATAACGACCAACTCAGCAAGTATAAACAAAAAAAAAAAAAAAAAACGTCACAGGGATAGTGGATGGCCTAGTGAAAACATGTGCCAGGAACTGCTTAACATATATTGGAAGGTATCAACCCAAAGACTAGAAGCTACCCCATCAGCAGTTTCATTCAATTTTTTTCCCCCTAATAGCATATCAGCGCACAGCATGTTAAGTGAGTATAAAAGATAGCTCTACTCACAAACAAAGGATACAAGCTGCTTTTGCTTACACGTGAACTTGCATACCATATCTGTACTCTTTTTGTCTTCTTTCTAATTTGATTCATAGACGTTGGATACAACTTAAGCTTGCTAGGGTATGGTAGAGTACTTTGTATATAAACTCTTTTAAGGTTTGTTGTAAGGAACCGACAGAATACATCCATCAAACAAGTTTCATTTGCATCTCTGAATTCCTTAGAAATGATACTTCACAGTCTCATGTTTACAAAAATTCTACACAGCAGAATAGATCCAACTGACAACTTCAATAGTTTTCCAAAGCAATGAAGTCACCTTATGTAAACCATTCAAAGAATCATTAAACCGGCTCCTATGGATACACAAACTCCCTCTGTCAGGAAAAGTTAGGAGAACAACATGAACGTTGAGAAGGTGGTTTCCTGTTGTTTAGTAGTACGAAGTACTGGATAAGAAATACTTTCTAGACAAGGGTCAAGTGGTAGAACTCACCTAAATATCACAGCTAATATAGGAGAAACAAACCAATAGGCTGATTAAATACATGATGTTTTCTTTCTAAAATAGGCTGAGTCTGTGGACAAAAAAAAAGTTGATATTCCTCTGCAAAGAGCGGGAATATATTTTATGAAGTAGATCGAGAAGATTACCGATTGATTTACACAAGCAACAGGTCATTACATAATTAATCTATACCACCTGATGTGGGAATAAAACCGTGCATAATACACTTATTAGCCCAGTTGCTAAACAAGACCAGTCTGACAGCTCAAGAAAAAAATCAACCGCAGGTATTCACCATTTTCAGGATCTCTAAAAGTCTAAATATGTAATAGATAAAAATTACAGTGATAAACAGCAGTGAGCATGTAGAATTTAAAAAGGGACAAGCTACTCGAAGGCAGAACTGAAGTTTATCACTAAGGCTGTCTCGACATGTCAAAACTCAAATTCTAACTGATCTCATCAAGGCATCAAGCAGATATATTAGTCCGTGTATTCTTGGAGAGGGCACGATTCCGGTAAAACTCAAAACCTACACTACTGAATGCCCAAACCCATACAGATACTCCTCCATTGCACCAAGGTATATATATCTGGGAGTGTACACCTGGATAGATCTTACGGTCATACCACAAAAGCACTTCAACTCACACCAAAAGAATCCCTTATCTGAAACTAACTCTGCTCTCACTCTTCGACATACAATTTAGACGACAAAACTCCAATCCAGGCCCAAGGAACCTAGACTCAGATTATCGTCTCTTTCCACCCCAAATACCCATTTCGAGAAGGTAAACACTTTTCAAAGTTATAGTAAACTACCTCTGCTTCAAACACTACAAAGATCCAACCTTATCTAACTCAATCTATGTACAATTTTGCAAGCCCACAAGCAACACACCGTAAACCACATCGATGACATCCAAATCTATCCAGCCACAATTTCTTACATAATCTTAGTCTATCAATTTTCTACAATTTATCAAATTATACAGCCACAGTAAGCACTGACAGCTCAAAGCTAACCAACAAAGCAATTAAAAAGAATTGTATCCATATTCTCATAAACAATTAAATAGCACGAAATCGAAAACAGTAGGATATTAATTTTACAAAATTTAAGATAACTGCCATTTAACCAATTGGGCAATCAAGAAATGCAACAGGAATCAATAAAAAGCAAAAAGATTAATCAAAATGACATGAACTCAGCCAAACAGTTAGCAAAAAATGAAAATTAAACATTTTTTCTACAAAAGTAAGCTACATTCATTCGAAAATTTTTAGAATAACTGCGAATTAACCAAATGGGCAATCAAGGAACGCTACAGGAATCAATAAAATACAAAACACTAACCCAAATGACATGAATTCAGCTAAAAAGTTAGCAGAAACTGAAAATTATACATTCTTTCTCCAAAAGTGAGCTACATTAATTTATAAAATTTACAATAACTGATAATTAACCAAATGGGCAATCAAGAAATGCATCAAGCAATCAATAAAAAAGCAAAAAAAAAAAAAATCAAAATGACATGAATTCAGCTAATAAATAAAGGAAATCAAAGTTGAACACTTTGTACAAAACTGAGCTACACAACTAAATAAAATTTCGAGTAACTGATAATTAAGCAAATGGGCAATCAAGATATGCGTCAAAGAAACAATAAATAGAAAAAAAACATAATCAAAATGACATGAATTCAGCTAACAACAAAAACAGAAATGAAAGTTCAATACTTTCTACAAAACTGAGCTATCTATATCAACAAAACAGATTAAATGAGAGAATTAAGCAAATGGGAAATTATGAAATACATCAAAGAATCAATAGAATCAAAATGGCAATAATTAACCATCAACAGAAAAAAGCAAAAAGAGAATAAAGGAGGGAAATGGAACGAACTTTTCCATGGCTTTGAGCCAAAGGGGCTCCCTTCTAGCCAGACCCTTTACTAGATTTCTTGTTTTGGTAAGCAAATCCCCTTTCATGTACGACATCTTCTGCCTTACTTCTCCTTCTTCTTCTTCTTCTTTTACTGTGTGAGGGAAAGAGTGAGATGGATATTTGGCTTTTTTTTTACTTTTAGTTTTGGGCTTTATTATTTACTATTAGCCCACTTTTTTTTTAGTGTGTGGATAAGGAGGCGCAAAGGTTGATAAAGATAGGTTCAAGACCTTATAATAGGTAGGAATTATTGTCAGACGCTACCTTTCTGTCATTTTGTAAACAACTATCTTATAAAAAAAATTTTGCCAAATGCTACCTTTAAAGTTTTTTCCTTGGTGAAACACTACCAACTAACGGTTTCAGTTAGATAAGTAACATAATCCATCCGTCCGTGACTTGCACGGGTTAAGCTACACCCCAATTAACTTCCACCACCCCC
>CAAKMY010125814.1:0-22096 GCA_901111285.1 Corrigiola litoralis | reverse complement strand
TATTATATAGAATATACTACCTAATCGTGCGAAGTACGGGATGCTATCTAGTAGAATACAATTCCCACTTTGCTTGTGAAGCTCCCTTAGTCTCTTGTTACCTAACAAGTTGGCACATCTATTCAGTGTTTCCCTTGTTATAAACCGAACTGCAACACATGAATCAAGCAGAATATGACCTTTCTACAGACATGCTCTTCACTCAAATACGTGTTCCCTTGGAATATATACAGTCTTTACTCATTACTCTCCTGGCTGAAAATGTATGGGTCTACCGAAATTGGCTAGTTTTGAAGAAGCCCCATTGAATTTAACCATGAATGATGAATTGATGACTACACCACCACCTCCTACATATCACGAGTCCACGAGATGCTCAATCTCCGTTTACTACTTTTGGGGGTCACTAGTGGAAATGTGCAAGTGAGCTAGTGCTGAGATATGATAGCTCTATCGGGTATGTACAAAATCTTCGATTATCGCCACCTCAAACAAACAAAAAAAAAAACCTCATCTAATTTAGGACATTTTCACCCTTGCTTTTATTAGCATAATCATGTTGGTGTCGTTATGAAGGATGGGGTTGATTCCTAGATGGGGATTTTCTCCCCTACCATGTACGAGGCTTTAATTTCGAGCTAGTGCCCTTCTATTACGAGTGCTATGTTAGGCAAACAACGGCTAACTGATTTCATTAGCGTATATGAGTTCACGTCCGGCACTGGTAACACTAGGTAGGAGATATATTTGTGCGTCCTAGCTTATAATGACAAGAGTAGCCTTTAGATTGAGCTTTTGTCTTACAAATGTAAAGAGTTTATGACAACACCTTAATCATCAATATGTGACCGCCTCATCCATGTATTTGCACTATTGGGGTATTAGAGATTGAGGATTTATATACGCATGCAAAAATCAAAGTAGATCATTTTCCAAATAGAAAAACAACATTTTATTAGCGTAAATAAAAAAGAGGCATTCCGCTAAGATTTGCTCTTAGGCTCGCCCTTTGAACTTCGGAGGCAAGCACATATGTTCCCCACCTTGTTCTTAACTCAGTCCTGCCATAGAATGCAAGCCTAACAAGACTACAAGAAAAGCCCAAAACTCGCAATAAAAAACAAATGTTAAATGGAGATGCGGGGTATCGATCCCCGTACCTCTCGCATGCTAAGCGAGCGCTCTACCATCTGAGCTACATCCCCATTGATATTATATCTTTTTTAATTTTTATTAGAAGGGAAACTTAGAAATTCTCCTACATAATCGGGAAGATGATATAGGATGTCACTGGGTGATATCCACTTTCGACCGCCAGAGTGTTAGTTACGTATTTATGTCTCATGTCTATATAAGATGAGTATGTATGCTGTTAATGATATGACTCTAATAACTCTTGAATTTATAATGTACTAATAGAAAGGGTAAAGTTAAGACTTTAATTTTGGGGTGACATCTATTAATTAGGACAATATACATCATGATGGAGGCCAGCTTCTATCTATATTAATCGCAAAGGGATATTTACATTAGAGCGGCCTAATATTTTAGCTAATTACATTGAGGTGGCATGGCGCATTGGCATAATTACATTGAAGTGGCCTATGAGTCATACTTGAGTGTATTTCCTACGTCCTAACACCTATCGGTTGATTTATGAGATTGTCGTTCATGAAGTCATTGTACTGCTACCATAGAAGCTCTAACTTGGACATTTATCTCATGAAAAAGCGGCACGGCAAGATGTTTGTTTGACATGGATGCAGCAGGTGATTAGATATTACCGTTGATTGAGCCTCAATCATGGCAATTGAGGTGACATGACGTTTGTATTACACTTAGGTGGCCTATGAGTCATACTTGAGTGTTACTTCTAAGTCCTAAGACCAACCAGTTGATTTATGATAATGTCGCTCATGGAGCGCGCCATTGCACTGCTACAACCAGTTGATTTATGAGAATGTGGCAAGCAAGATGCTTGACATGGCTGCAGCAAGTAATGCCGATATTAGTTGGTAAACATGATACCAAATTTCATATGAGAACTATGGAATCTAATTTAAGTATGCTGTGACAATAGGTGACTTTCGGGAACAGACAGAACATGGGCTATGCTGAACGTTGTCGATGGTTCTTTTATTACTCATTACCTATAATCGTCAACTGTCGTCTCGAAAACTTTGCTTAGAGATTGATACCTACTGGTTGATCCACATTGTATGATCTTGCAGTAGATGGAGAAACTCTTAGTTCTCCTTTTGGCATGCGTTGCTTGGTTTTGCGTTTCAAGTGTACAATAGATAATAATGATGTCTATGTGCTCAAGCCCTCAACCACAAACAGATAATAGAGATAAGAGCAGTTTGTTACTAATATAACCTTCACATGAAAATGGTGACACCATACAATTTAGCTAACTTAATGTGCGCTCCTTACGGGAGCTTTTTTCACATGCGCTTCTGAACATGGTAGAGTTCACTTTGTTGAATCCTTACTGGAACTTGTTCACAATTGCCGTGAGATATTGCACAGGACATGTACCGTTTATATGCTCCAATACTATACAGCACTATAGTCGCCGTACATCTTTCAGAGAATGATGTTATTTCGGTTTCTACTTGAACTAATTTTCACAATACAATCTTACATTATTGTGGTACATAATTGTTGCATGAGTAATATTTGCAGAAACCATTAGATATGTTCGGCACAAGACTGAATTCTCCAATTTGCAATTCTGATGCGGTTTTCACACATGCAATTTGTTTTAGTTATTAACTTTTGACATCATAGCCGAATGAAGCAGTTTTATTTAATCAAAACACATGCAAGTTGTTGTATGCCCTCATACTTACATTTGTGCAGTGCCTCTAGAAAATGGTTGGTTTGCAACCCTTCAATGTCTACTAGTTGTCATGAATACACATGAATGTCATAAGTTAGCTTTATAAAAGATCTCTTATTATGCTCAGCTGCTCATGTGCTGTATGATTATCAACTTACAGAAGTAATGAATAATGAGCATATAGCTTTTTCACTCTGAATCATCATCATGATGAGTTGGACTGGCTGAAGACTTCATAGGGATTTTAATCTCTAAGAGTATGTCATTTTTAACAGTTACCTCTGTCTTCTTCCAATCTGTGTTTTCTGGCAACTCAATCCTCCGGACAAATCCATGTTCCCACCAATGAATACTTTTCCAATCCCTTGCCTTAGGATCGTTGGTCGATTGCTTCGAGTGCTGCCCACAGATCTCAAGAATCTTGCCCTTTTCCACACATACCTGTATAACATCGTCTCGTACTCCTGTATAAGTATATCACCTGCATTAAAATTGCTTCTTCTCTAACTTTCCTATGCAAGATTATATGAAGTTGTCAGTCTGCGTTTTGGTAATAAAATTGCAAAAATATGTTCATCTGTTTGCTGATTGCTATGTTACTGGACTCATGATATGCTTTTTAGTTCTAGAATGTCTTTGATAAAGGAAGATGCAAGAAGTTCAGACGAGTACTTACCTGGTAACTCTGCTTTCAACACATACTCTTTGTCTGCCTGAGCCCAATCAACTTCACTATGGCCAGAGGCTCGAAGATTGGAAAGCAATACATCAGCCTCAAAATCCCAAAGAGGGAAGGCATCAGAAGGATCAAAAAATTTGCCAAATAGCATAGGACTAAAAAGTGAGCCTTCACCAAATACTTTACGAGTTACTTGATTGCCTTTCGACAGGAAGGCTAGGAAGGCGTCTTCTGTCAGAGGCACTATCCATTTGTGCGGAGTCCGATCTTCAAGTAGCACATCAACCTGTCTGCAACCAGCCATCAGAACCTGTTTATTTGTAAGATTGGTTCTTTCTTAGAGGTAGTCTTAACTTTAGTTCTTTCTTATAGTCTTGAAGGAAACCCTTGCAAAAGCAGAGAACAAATTCGTTTGGAATCATTTCAGGATTATAAAGCTAACAGAATATTTGTCTTTCACCCCTTTCTGAATGGCAAGTGGCAACTGCTATTCTGGCTCGTTGATTAGCTGGTGGAGTATCCTTTATTGTCTCATGCTTAAGTGGTATGGAAATAGTGATAGTCTGATAGATGACATATTATGATAGTTACATGAACACGTTTCTCCATTTATGTACATATCAGGTGAGTTTAATCAACTCATGACTGTCTGCGCAGTCCGCCTTTCCGTACGCAGTCATAATATACCTTTAATTGTTCCATTGCAAATGAATCTACCTAGGAACTGATTTTTGTTGTATTTATAACCTAACATGCACATAGCCTTGCCTGTGGAACATATTGACGATATTATAGTCCATATGTATCAGGACTGATCTTCTGCTTTGCAAGGGAATCTACATATTTGTGGTGGCTGCTGAAGGTAAGCTGGCGACTTGACAGTAACAATGACATGCCTTGAGAAAGCTTTATAATAAAATTGCCATTAATTTCTAGTGAAAGTAAAATATCTTGGTTCTTGATGATCTTGTGACAGAAGAAGCAAACTCGAGTCCCTTTGAACCATAAAGAAATTAACCATCAAGATTGCTACCAGGACACTTAACATATTACAAAGGAGTTACTACTGGACCTCTAGCAATTCAACACTAAACAAAGGATCAGCTGCTGGTAGTCGTAGTAGTTCTGTAATGATCAGCAGGAATAGACAGAGGATAGTTTATATCTGTGAACCAGATCAGATTTTATGTCATTTTGATTTCTGGATGACTTTGCTATTTCAGACGTTTGTGATGCACGCCACGCAATTGTAATTTGAGAATTTTAATTATAAAGGTAACATAATCTTGATTTGTTTTGATCGTAAATGTATCATTGTCTTAGCAAAATGCATGGTGCGAACAGAATATATTTCAACTTTTTTGCTGTATGATGGTGATCATGAGGCATCTTCTCGCATCTTCATTTCCTTTTTAGCATTGAATTTTGTGTTACAATGCAAGTGCAGTATGTTTGGGTTTTGCTTTATGCATCTTAATAAGACTACTTTTTCAGTTTTTCCTCCATAAAGGAGGGTTAGGATCAGCCTGATAGATGCTTCATCTTCATAACCACTTAAAAGAACAGGCCACTTTGTGAAGTGGTAAGCGCCCCACCAGACATGGGTCTACAGTCTACACCAGTGCAAAATTATTATGGCTAATGAGTGGTGTCTATGTTAACTTGGAATACTTTCATCATAATTCGTACGTGACTAGCTACAGTGGCAATTCTTGTAAAATTCACCCATCTTCTTGAAAAATCCTTAGCTCTAAAAATTTCTCAACTTTTAAAATTGTGAGCGTGATAACTTATGTAAAGCCAAATTGTCTTGAGAAAAGACACTCCTAATCCTTCTTTTCTTACCTTAAATAAAAATTTGTTCCTCAACCACTAGCATGGCGGTTCTTAGCTAAAATGTTTAGTTATTACGTTATGCGACTCGTAAATTAAAGCGAGTCATCTTGTTCACTTAAATTCTTAATCTCTCTGTTACTTGTGGCCATCCATACAATCACTAGTAAGTGGATGACTTCTCAGCTTAGAGCTACCCTACTCAAGAGTCTAAACCAGTCTCAATGAACTCTGCTATGACTCAGTCATGGTCTTGCGATAAGGTCTTGATCATATTGTTAGGGCTGGACAAACTCACTTAAGTTTGTGTTGACATTGTCTTAGGAAGTCTTACCTCAAGTTTATCTAGCCTTGATAAATCTCTTTGCCATACCTTAATTAATTACAACCACACGACTTTTTACCTTACGTATGTGCCTAATTTTTTCTAATAAAAAAGAGATTTTTATCGAAATAAAAACTTTAAGAAAAAAAGACACTTCATATAAATGTCTATATGAGTATATTCTCAAAAAAAAAAAAAATATTCGTGATCGACTTCAACAGTAAACCATGTTGTTTGTTTGAAATGAATATACCCTTGTGTTAGAATTGAGCGCTTGAGTAATCCATAATTAACAAGCGAGTGTCAATTTATATAAAAAAATTACCTTGTAATTAGATCTTTTTTCATTTATATTATGCGAAACATATAATACAATACCTACACATTTACCATTATATATACGTGAGTGTTTTCAATTAGTCTTATATGAGATTGTCTTATATAAAAATTATACTTCATAATTAAAAAAAAAATACAAAAATCAATAACCCCTATAAAAAATCGAAATTTCAATACGAGCCATGCATGAGAGCGCTTGTTTTTGTCAATTTCTAGTATTTATACTCACATTTTGATTTCACATTTTCAATTCACACAATTAGTAAACAAAATATATTAATTAAATACGGATATTTTTTATTTTGCTTTGTACAATATATATATTTTTTGGTAAAGTTCTTTTTACAATATATACGGTATTTTGCCCATAATATAGCGATCCTCTGTTAAGATTTTAAGGCGGCCATTTTCACGTCTTTTTCGGATTTTATTTGTTCCTGGAAAATCCAACACAGAGGGAATGAACATAGATTCTCTTCAATAAAAATCCCCCGACAAAACACCCATAAATTCAGACAAGAAAAAAGAAAAAAATCCTTTAAATTTACGCGGTCAACTTTTGTTTGTGATTGGTAGATCTGGTCAAAAATTGAAATACCATGGTCCAAATTTTAACTTGAAGTTTCCACATTTTTACCAAAAACACCCCTCTTTTCTTTTCTTGGTGAAAAATAACGCTTACTTGTCTGAATATTCTTCTTATTTTGGTGGTTTCAATCCTCTTTTCCTCATTTCTTGCATAATATTATTCATCTGGGTATTTCTCAAAGTTTCAATCTTTTTGGTGGGTGAGTTTAGAATAGGCCAAATTGCTTAAATTTGGCTGTTTATGGTGGTTTTATGATGAGAATTGAATTTGGTATTGCTTAGTTGCTGCAAAAAGGTTGGATTTTTGAGCATTTTATGGTTAGAAATTAAATGGGTATTGCTTAGTTTTGCAAAAAGGATGAAAATTTGGAGCATTTTTGTGCCTTTTATGGTTAGAATTGAATTGGGTATTGCTTAGTTTTGCAAAAAGGTTGGATATTTGGTAAATTTTTGAGCTTTTTATCGTGATAATTGAATTGGATATTGCAAAAAGGTTGGAAATTTGGCTGTTAATGGTTATTTTATGGTGGTAATTTTATTGGGTATTGCTTAAGTTTGCCAAAAGGTTGGAAATCTGGTGCATTTTTGAGCATTTTATGGTGATAATTGAATTGGGTATAGATTAGTTGCTGCAAAAGTTAAGAAATTTGGTGGATGATATTGAGTTGCTGGGAAATATTGAGGTTTTGGGTTTATTGATGAAATGAGAAGGATTGTTTGTGTTTGGGATGGTGAAGCTACAAAAGATGCAGATAAAATGTGTTGGAACTTTTATGGTTCTTGTGTTCTCTTGTTTTCTGGGAACTGCCCTGGGAGAAAGGAAGGTGATCCAGGGTCTAGTTTCTGGGTTAAAACTCACATCAGCTCCTGAAGAGTCACATCAAGCTTTGGTATGAATATGCTGCCTTTCATTTAATTCAGCTTATTAATTAGCTTATTTGTTAGGTTTTTGTTATCCATTGTATAAATATAGGGAAACTTGTGGAGTTGTTGAATGTCAGATTGTTCTGTGATTGATGTGTAGTGCTGCATGTTTTAGATGCATTTTGTTTGTTGCTTCATCTTGTATAGTGGTTTGGTGTGGCTTTTAGCTCTGTAAGTGCTTTCAAGGGTATTAGGTGAGGTTGAGCATTCATTTTGATGTAACTAGAACTCTACATTTCATAACAAGCTACTTGGCTCGGAGCTACGGCCGCTTTAAACTAGACTAAAACACAAATTAGTCTTCATATGTACACTTGCAACTGTGAAATCCAGTAGGAGCTCAATGGTTTAAGGCAACCAGAGGTATCATGTAAGTGGTATGTGGCATGTCCCCCCCCCCCCATGTTGCGCTGGCACTGACACAATGTAATGTATGTGTGTGTAGCCATTGCTTGCTCAATGCCGAGGTTGGCCTGCTTAGGGAACATTTGTTAGTGACCGCCACATAAAGAATAAATGAGTATATAAGCAATTATTCCTTCTGTAGATTACATACACGTTGTGTGTAGATAATAGATTGACATCCACACAGAAGACAAATTATTTTGACGAATGACGGCAACTCTCACACACACTTATTCTCTATATTCAAGCAGAGTGAATGGTGTAGAGCTGCTCCTGTGGATTAGATTTCTTAAAATACAGTGGTGAACCTCCCCCTCCCAGACTCCATAAATTAGGTGTGCGATTTAGATACTTTATAGGCTATAATCAGCTAATGTCCATGGTAACAATCAAGTTACGGATTTTATTGAGTAAGAGAGACTATGCAACATAAAATTAGGCAAATTAAGTGTTACTTGTTAGAAATTAAACTTTCTTCAAACGTGCAAGCGGAAATAAAAACATAATAGACATGAGAAAATGAATGACGCACAAAGTTTAACAAAGTTCAGTCCTCCAAATTGGCCTACATCCTCACTCCACAATTTCTTCATTATATTGATAAAGGACGAGTTACATATCGTACACTCCCTAATGCTAACCCCTGAGTCTCTTATTGCTAGTTAATATTTGATTGTACCTACCCGAACTCACTTTTATCCTCCCTCACCGCACACACTTAATTAAGAGTCCTTCTTAACTTAGCACAAAAAAGTTGAAAGACCATCTCCTTTCACATCTTCCCTGTATGGGATTTGGTGGTGCTTGGGACACACACACACCTCACAATAAATCTAACCCCCTGTTTATAGCACACGTAATATTTCTATTCCTACTAGACCTAGAAAATATTACAACTTGACACATAAAAAATAAATCTCCTACCAAAATACAAACACTAACCCTGCAAATGAACTCAATTTTACAAAACCTACCCAATTTATATGGCAAAATATACAACATCACTAAAGGGATCGTCTTTTATCCTAGTAAGTGATGACAACTTGGTCTCAACTACTATGATTTTAGGTCTGCTCCTAACCAAATAAAAGGTTTGCACATAATTTTTTTTATTATGGAACATAATTATCTCTTGGCCTATTAGTCATTTAAAGGTAGGTTTCAATAAAAGAAATGTAGAAATAAGATAACTGAATAGCTTACATTCTGAATATACAAACCTCCTGGATGAAAAGGAAGGAAGACTGTAGTGATGGCCAGTCATAACAGGTTGACCAGCGTAACAGTTTATACATTCTAAAGCCAAGACGCAGTTTTATTCAGAATCTTTTCAGGGAAGGTGGTTTATTGGTGAAACTAAGCTTCAAGTCTGATTTGTTTCAAAAAAGGAAGGGCAATGCTTAATATTGAGTTCTTTTGTGGTTGCATTAGAAACAACATCTTTTACCATTATTTGTTAGGTGTGGCACGTCTGTAATCGTATGTTTCCACTTCGGTTTTTGCAGTGCTTTGGTTGTTGTCAAATCTTATATTGATTAGTTGGGCAATAACCATCACCTTTTTAAAGCTGTTTTAGCAGAGTGAAAGTGCAGTAAATATACATAATATAATTTTGTGTTATGTTATGCTTAGAGAGTATATTGGTTCTTAATGCATTTCAATTTTGCTTTTACTTCTTAATAGTCTGCATGGTCACCAAAATTTAGGCAACCCACAATCTACGTGTAGGAAGGGGCCTCTTTGACCAAGCATTCATCTCTGAGCTGATGACTTGTTTTGGTTGCCAAGAAAGGATGAGTGTCTTGGTCTAAGGGTTGTTGTAGGGCTTCTATGGTTGGAATTGGAAGAGGTTGCTAATCGGAATCATCTTCTGGTTCATGAGATGCTACATATAAACTAGTTAGGACCCCCAAAAACAAGATAACTAAAACTAGATACACCTGTTACTACTGATTGCCACACCTCCGTAGAGAAAATAAAAAAAAAATTAATGACAAGAGATCAGTGCTTAGGCAGAAGAAGCTTGAAGTATATTGGTTTATCAAGGAACAAATTAGGCTATTGTCATCTACTGAAGAATGTCAGATAAGGTGATAGGGTATCCAGTAAGGCATTGTCCTCGTTCATCAGTTTGCCTTTGTTCTATTGAAAGTCCACTCCAAAGGAGAGCAAAGCCACACTCCGTTCTTGCTCCTAAAGGCAATAATGAGATGGATACCTCCCAAGTTGAAGGCAGAAGCGTTAAAAGAACTTGCAATCACAATGTTAAAGTAATGTTTCATTTCGAGGCGTTTATGATGGAATGAAACCGGTAATATTTGATGCCTGCATGCTGAGCATGATGCATCTTGGCATGAGGTCAGATCACAATATAAGTTAACTATGAGAAACAGAACATGTAGGTCTTCTCCATCTGCAAGGATCATTCCATGGGTCCCACTTGACAGGGTCTTAAATTGATGAAACCTCGTGCAAGGATACATTTGAGTCACATGCACTGTGGCTAATTTGGTTAGAAATGGGTTTTCTTTTTAAACAATGTTTTCATTATACTGGGAGAAGCTTGGAGAGTGACCTGACCATGGCCAAGATGCACATAATTATTTTCTTCATTTTTTAGTTGTTGATATATTAGTTTTTATAGCAGATGTATGTCTCTTACAATTTCTCTCCAGTCAACACTAGAATTCGGTAGGATATGAGGAAAATGAGTTAGTGGGAGACATAGCTCCGGAACAGGAGCAGGCAAAGACTATTACAGAATAAGAATATGTACCAGCCCAATCTTGAGTTCCTCTTTCTGTCCAATTAAACTGTTAATAATTAAACAAGTTTCTAAATAAGTGTGCAAAGAGCTAAAACGACTAACATATAGAATCAGAGAGAGTATTTATTATGGGCCTGATTACTTGTACTTCATGCACTTGAATACTTTCAACATATAGGTTTCATCAGATCCATCAGTTTGTGGACCAACATGGTTTTTTGCTCTTCAGTTTATGATTTGCTAAGTTGTGAGGATGGTTCTTCGGAGACAACATTTTTGATTTGTCTATGTATGTGAGCTTAGTTTTGTGGGTGACCTTTGTACTATTACTACATTATAATTTGCTGAATTTGTCCAAATTCCCCTTTTTTTAGCCAAGAAAATTCACAAGAGCTTGTTTGTGGAATAGCTGAGAGTTAAGTACAACTTTCTTAGAATCTTTTGGATTATAATCGGTTTTGGGTTTTGCAAGTATTCTAGTTTTATATACCTTATTTACTGGAAGAGAGTTGGGATTATAGTTTCGGTTCTATATGAGTTGTTTTCCCTTTTTTCTTTTTTCTTAGTTGTCTATGGGCCTATTATGTACACCGTTTTTTTATTATTATTATTTTCAGAAAAGCATAGTTCAAAAAAGTTTTAAAAGGTGAAGTACCAAATAACACACAAACAAAAAAAGTTCAGAAAAGATCAAAAAGTTGAGAAGAGTCAAAAAAAAAAAAAAAGAATAAAAAAAATCAGAAACATAAACTACTAAAACAAAACGGTGTACAGAAAAGGCCCTATGTTAAATATTACTCCCTCCGAACCACTCATTTCCCCACATGAAGTTTTGTCACACTTGTCGAAGTTATATTTTGACTACTGAGTCACGAAATAAATCTAAAAATATTACAAATCTATAATTGTTAGATGCCTATCTACAAATACTTTTATTAAGCAGATTCATTATTTTTTTGATTATATATCTTGGGTTAGTGATAATAAAAGTTTAGTATCTAATAGTGTCAAAATTGGATGTGGGGAATTGAGTGGTTCGAGGTAGTAATCCTTAAAGGTCCTTATGTCGCTCTTTTCACATACTGCAGTGCGCATGATATAAATCAGATATAGTAGTCTGCAACTGGGATTTTAATCTACTACTTGTAATATGTGATGCCAGGTGGATATATTGGCAAATAAATGCAGGCTTGAGTTGATACACTTTAAGCAAATTTATGAAGACCTGGGTATTGGTGTTCCAGAAGTTCTGGGTATAACTGAACATCAGGTGTTGTTGGAGGAGAATGTTCACAAAACTCTTAGTATTTTAGATCCAAATATAAAGCAAAGCCTTTACAATTGCTTGAGAGAGAACTATCTCATCTCCCCAGTCTTAGGGGAAGATGCCAAAGCTGTTGGTTGGTTCCAGAAACATTTGCGGTCTCTTGTCCGCACCTTTGATCCCCCTGGTCGCCCAAGAAGGTATCTCGCTGAAGCTCCTGCGCATGCTCCTACTCATACCAGAACCTTTATTCGTGCCGAAGCTCCTTCTCCTAAACATTCTGGCTCTAAAAGCCCTAGCTCAAAGCAGAATGCTCCACTACCATCAGACTCACTCGTCATTTCAATCCCTATTCCCACATCATCATCGTCAAAAGATGGAGATACTGCAGACTCTGGTTCAGACACAGCAGACAATCAGAGTGACAACCATAAAACATTAATTATTGCTGTTTCTGCCACTGCACTTGCGACATTCTTGATTGCTGCAATTTTATTTTTCTGCTGCCGTAAAGCTTTTGGTGGAGGTTCAGGACTTGATCATAAGGATGACAGGCCCCTTCTTAGCTTAAGCATGAGCGACTATTCTATTAGTGGTATGGTTATTTTGCAATATTCATTTCAGAATTAATGTTCGATACTTCAATCACTCTGTCTGCTGATGGCATACTGACTGACCTTTGAATTTTCAGGTCCTAAACCAAATGCTTGGGCTTCTCAAAATGCTGATAACAAAGGAAAGAATAGCAATCAGTTATATCCTAGCTACTCAGGTCACAAAACAGGAGCTGTATCTTCAGATAATAACTTTTCTATATCATCTCCAACTGAAGTGTCGGATAGTATATTATCGATTCCATCTCCTATTGAAGCGTCGAGAGACTCTTCAAGTATGTCTGATGGTACCAATACATTATCTTCAGGCCTAAGGCCTCCTCCAGGTACCAATCCATTATCTCCAGTCCTAAAGCCTCCTCCGGGTACCAATACATTTTCTTCAGGCCTAAGGCCTCCTCCAGGAAGAACTGGTGTCTCCGCTCCTGAGGTCCCTCCTTCGAAGTCTCCTGTTGGAAAAACAGATCCCTTGCCATCTGAACCACCTGCTTCCTTGAGGCCATCTACCATGGGTGGTCAAGCACCGCCTCCTCCAGGGGCCCCAGCAGTACCCCCTCCTCCCAAAAAGTCTGGCCCACCTCCTCCAGGGCCTCCGCCACCACCTGGTGGGAAGGGTGGTCCTCGTGCCCCGCCTCCTCCTAAGGGTGGTAAAGCTCCACCGCTTAAAGGAAAAGCTGGAAGTAGTTCTGGTGGTGAAGACAATGCTGCGAAGGCAAAGTTAAAACCGTTCTTCTGGGACAAAGTTAATGCCAACCCTGACCAATCTATGGTTTGGGACCAACTCAAATCAGGGTCTTTCCAGTGAGTTTCTACTTGCACTTTTTTCTATTCTAGCTAAGTAGTTTCTTAGTTGCTCTTGCTTGACTTTCTGTGCTCGTTGATAATCTATATTTCTTTCAAATTTGCAAGGTTCAACGAAGAAATGATAGAATCTTTGTTCGGATATGCTGCTGCTGAGAACGTAAATCAGAAAAAGAAAGATTCTGCCTCCCGTGATCCACCTCCGCAATTTATTCAATTAATAGAACCTAAGAAGGCTCAAAACCTTTCCATCCTGTTGCGAGCACTGAATGTGACGACAGAAGAAGTCCGTGATGCTCTTGAGGAAGGTAATCTTCTCACCTCTTTTACATCACGCTAATAATTGGGAAAAAGTTTGGAGAGTTGTATATGTGGAAAAAAAAAAAAAGGATTAAGAATGAAGCTAGTCAACGTTCGATATATGTGTGCATTTTGTGCTTGCTTAAGTCAAACCAGAGTAGAGAGGCCACTGTGATGAGGTTTTTGGCTTAACTGGAGGGTAATCATGCCTTTATTGTATTTGCTGTCGTCTGCTAAAATTTTGTATCTAATTAATACCCTGATTGGTTTATTCTCCATGGGATCTGATCTTGACACACTATCATTCGTTGATGTCTCTAATTATACATGCATCCTCATTTTTGCTTTTGCTTGCTAAGCTTGTGTTTTGTTGTGCTCTCAACGTTTTTGTTAAAAGGTGATATATAGAATTGGGGTTTGGTTAGAGATCTGATATAAATGTTAGGTCATGATTACAGTAATATGTGTTGTGTTGAGCTTGCTTCACTGCACTTTCCAGGAAACTCAAAACTGAAAATCATTTTTCGTGCTTGACCATCTTTTTGTAGGGAACGAGCTTCCTTCGGAGCTTATTGAGACGTTGTTAAAGATGGGTCCGACTGCTGAAGAAGAATTGAAACTGAGGCTTTTCACTGGTGACATATCTAAACTCGGGCCAGCTGAGCGGTTTTTGAAAGTTATGGTTGACATTCCATTTGCCTTTAAGCGAATGGAGTCATTACTCTATATGTGTTCTCTTCACGAAGAAGCTAAAACTGTCAAAGATAACTTTGCAACTCTAGAGGTGAGTATTTCTGAGGTTTCGGGCTGTAATTTGACTTCAATTCACGTTGTATTCTTTTCAATTACCTTCATCTTGTGCACTTGCGTCGATATCTGAGCAGGCTGCATGCAAAGAACTCAGAAGCAGTCGACTGTTCTTCAAGCTTCTAGAGGCAGTTCTGAAGACGGGTAATCGTATGAATGATGGTACATATCGAGGTGGTGCACAAGCATTTAAGCTGGACACACTGTTGAAATTAGCTGATGTTAGAGGGACAGATGGTAAGACCACTCTCCTCCATTTTGTTGTTCAGGAAATGGTCCGCTCTGAAGGTGTGAGAGCCGTCCGTGCCGCCAGCGAGTTGAAGAGTGTATCCAGTATTAAATCAGAGGATCTTTTGGGTGATGAGACTGAGGACTCTGAGGAGCACTATCGTAGTCTTGGCCTCCAGGTTGTTTCAGGGTTGGGCGACCAGCTTCAAAATGTGAGAAACGCTGCATGTTTGGATTCTGATGGTTTGACTGGAGCGGTTTCCAAGATCGGAAGCGGTTTGATTAGAGCAAAGAATTTCCTCAACAAAGAAATGAAGGAAGTGGATGCGAAGAATGGGTTCCATCAAGCCTTGAAGAGTTTTGTAATGTATGCCGAGACTGATGTCATGCGGCTATTGGAGGAAGAAAAAAGAATCATGGCTCTTATTAAGAGTACAGGTGATTACTTCCATGGGAACACTGGAAAGGAAGAAGGATTGCGTTTGTTTGTAATAGTTCGGGACTTCACAATACTGCTTGAAAAGGTATGCCGGGAGGTTAAAGCAAGGCCGAAATGGCCTGGCAAGACTAAAAAGCGGGATCCTCCCTCAAGGCAAACATCCTCAGAAACCCCCCGTACACCAAATACTCCTGATTTTCGGCAACAACTTTTCCCAGCTATTGCAGAGCGACGACAGGATGGTGGCTCTAGTTCAGACGATGATTAGTGAGACATCAATTCTATTTCGGATTAGGATGTGATAGACTTGTGTAAATTTATCCTGCTTTGCCTTTTTGGTTAAGGAGTAGCTTTGTGCAAAAGTGTCAAATCAATTTCACATTCTAAAAGCTGTGATCGTATGTAGTTATTTGTGAAGATCTGAATGATTTTCAGTGAATTGGCAGTCAAGGGAATAGAAAGAAACCCTCCAGGTTTGGGGTTTCACCAGACGAGAGGGGTATACTTGAGACCACTTGTCTGAGACGATCAGTGACGATACAACAGACTTCTGAGGCGCATATCACGATAATGAACCAGAAGATTGACCGATGCCCCTAAAACTGCTTTGAGTGATCACTTTCAGAGGTCCCCCAACGTAGAATACACTTGCAGGACTTAGTGATATGTTTTACTCCATGTAGCATATGCCGTGTAATAGATTTTTTTTTTTTATTCATCTTCCTTTTGGTGTAGATCCATTTATTAGAGAGATGGGATTTGGCCTGTTCACATGAAAAATACTACTCTGTATGTCATCTGAAAATTAGTAGCATTTTACATTTTTACTCCCTTGTAATTGCCTCCTATTTGATCCTTTTCAACTCTCTTGCTAAAGCCTGCTAGACATACTACTATCTTGTAAAGCTGTATGTATATCCTCCCATTTGATCCTACTGAACACTTTCTGGATATGCTGCCAGTCGAAAATGGTAGCATAAAAATAAAAAAGCACGCCAAAATCACTCGTAATTGAGGTGTAAACAAAATTAAATTATTGCCTATTATTGGTAAACTCTACATGGTACAAGTTCGTCGGCTTATCTAACTAACAAACATCTTCATAAACATATTCATATTATGCATCAACTGTTAACACTTTCACAATCATAAGCGAAAGAGCAAGAAACACAAATGACAAATGATTTCGACGACAAATTTCGTCTTTTCATTTCTTAAAATTGTTAGGGGATATGCTCAAAGTAGCATTTTATACACATTGAAGTAGACCATCCAAACCCTAAAACTCATAGTACCAAACTACATCCATCCATCCTCCTCGCCGTAACCACAAGATAATCAAATCAACAAACCGGAATTACTATCAAACCTAATTACCCTAACTACTACTACTGTTCCTATCAAAGAGATTCTTCCGAAACAACCACCATGGAATCATCATTCATGGACGATCAGTTTAGCTGTCATCATCGGCAGCAGCCTTGGAGCTGGCCTTGTTCTTGGGGAGCAGAAGGTTGTGGATGTTGGGCATCACACCACCGTTAGCAATGGTGACATCGCCGAGCAACTTGCTGAGCTCCTCGTCGTTCCTTACGGCCAGTTGGATGTGGCGTGGCACGATACGAGTCTTCTTGTTGTCCCTTGCTGCATTCCCTGCCAACTCCAGAACCTACAACGAAACAATTTTACTCAACAATCAGCAACAAATTCGATCATTTCCCACATTGTTAGATCCTACACTCAACATAATTCCTATCTATATTCACATTTGGTACGTAAAAGAATTTAATAGCATCATAACAGAATTATATGTAATCAACAACCTCGAAATGAAAATTCATCAGTTTCACAACCCTAGAAATGCAATTCGCAGAAAATTAATGTTCAATTGAAATGCATATCTAGGGTTTCAAACAAAAGCAATTAATTAGCTCGAATTTTGAAATTAAATTTCAATTATAGCACAAGAAACCCTAATTTTTACAAAATCTAATTCAAAAAAGATCAACTATAACATTTTCGCATAACCAAACATTTCAAATAATTTCACAATAGGGAATTGAAATCTTACCATTCACACATAATTGCAACCAAAATCAAACATTTCTCCCCAAAATCACAATTCCATCAAAAAATCAACAAAATACAACCATTTAAAACCCTAATTCCCAGATCTAAACCAAATGATGTCCCAACAAAAAAAAAAAAAAACATATTGACAAAAACACTTAAAATCATAAAAACAAACAAAACATTAATAGTAAAAAGAAAAAAAAAAGAGATGGAGGGGGGGTGGGGAGCAGGACCAATGGTCCATGCCACTAATAATATGCCAAGTGTTAAATGATTGAAAAAAGAAGAGAGAGAAAAGGGTAAATGTGTAAGTTCCTTTTTCAGTTTGTTGGAATGACATATTTCTATTGGTTGGGACTATATGTCAGGTGGTGGTCCTGGACTACCTAATAATTTCTCGGGGGGGTGAATGAATACCTCAGCAGCGAGGTATTCGAGGACGGCGGCGAGGTAAACAGGAGCACCAGCACCAACACGCTCAGCATACTTCCCCGCCTTGAGAAAGCGGGCAATTCTTCCAACGGGAAACTGCAACCCCGCCTTGCTACTCCTCGACGTCGCCTTCTTCGCCGCTCCCGACCCCAATGTCTTCCCTCTCCCTGCCATTTCCGAGACAGAGACAGAGAGATATCAACAGAGGTTTGTTTGTTTGTTAGGAGTGAGAGATATGGAGTGAGTTTCTTCTTATATAGGGCTTTTCAGGGTTGGGTTCTGCCCAATGGGAGAAGAGTACACGGATTGTGGATTGGGGTCGTTGGATTGGGGTTGGATCGGACGGCTGTGGGTGAGTTGTTGGAGCGGATTTTTCGCGGGTGGGTTACGCCAGATTGGAATTCAATTCATTTGATTTGATTTGATTTTCCCAACATCTATTGCATACACCTAAGAATAGGTACTCTCAAATATATTTTTATGTACTTTTATTTATTTTTTGACTAAAAATAAATTCAAAAATAAATAGAAGTACCTTAAGTTAGACATGAGAATAGGTACTATCAGACGTACCTAATAATTTTGCCTGATTTTCCAGTGTTGCACCTTTCACGCTGTTTTTTTTTTTTTTTCTTTAGACCAACGTAAATTAGTTTGAGCCGACATATTATGGTATGGGTCTGTGGTCCACTGGTCCAATGCTTATATGAATTTAGTCATATTTTTAACCATCTTGCTCAGTTCGGATTTGAATCGGTTAGGACTATTAAAGCGAAAATGCTATCTCTTATGAATTTGAATATTATTGTATTTTTAGGGTATCGGGAATATCATCCATATATATAAAACTAAAAATTTGTGTTTACACTCACTAGATTTATCGTAAATGCAATCTTCTGCTATATCCAATTTAAAAACAATTGGAAGTACACAAATTATTAGAGAAAACCGTCTACTTTTATAGTTAAAGTAGACTATCTTTTTTATTATGTAAATCTTCTCAAGCTCTCTATAAGCCCAAATTAGTTATAGATTTATATGTCTTTATTGGGCAAACATGGCTTAGTCAACTTTTATAATAAAAGCAGACGGTATCTCCCAAGAATAGCTGGAGAAAGTATTGCTGGAGAAAGTATAGCCTGTGGATTGAAATACCATTGGCTAGAAGCCTACTTGATCCCATAGATGATGGATGGATTTTTTTTTAATTTGCAAAGCTTATTCTCTTGCATCTCTTGATACAGAATATAAATTGTCTTAGCAATGTCATCATTGAGAAACGTAATCTTTACATCCATCTGATGTGACTTAAGATCCAAAACTGTCACTAAAACCATAATTATTCTAAATGAATTTGACGACGACACCATAGAGAAATTCTCTTCATAATCAATGCCTTCCTTACAATCCCTTATGAGTTGATTTAAGTGCTTATGGGTAGTCCAATGTTTATATGTCACAATAGGAGTGTCAAACGCATTTCTACCTATGGAAGAAAAAAGGTACACTTTTTTTACCCCGAATATACGGGGTGGGGGAGTAGTAATTTTTGTGTATTTTCTCTATTTATGCTCATAGTAGGGGACGAGTTTCCTCTAAGGTCGGGTTTAGGTGTTTTTGAAGAGTGTCTACGAAGAATGTCAACACCATAGTGAGCAAAGAGTACTGACTCTTTACTTGAAGGGATAACTCTTTATTTTGCCATTATACATGCTTTTAGGCACACTAGCTCAGTGATGAAGACTTTGGGATGAACATTGCTCATTTGTTGTTGTCTCTTTATAATACCAATTGTTATACATTGCCATTATTTGGCAATTTTACGATCATAACTAAATAATAGTATAATGTAACACCAAATGCTTATAATTAAGGCATGAGAAAAGCAACATATAGGTTAGAAACTAAAGCTTGAAATCTACTACTCCGTATAATTTATTAGAAAAGCTTTGTTTTATTATTTTAGAAAAGCTTTTATATGAGGCCTGTGCGTAGCACGGGCTTTTCCACTAGTTAGGCTAGTAAATTAAGTTCAAAAGCTATGTTTTCCTTTGTTTTTCCTCATTTATCTCAATAAATTTCAATCTCGTGGTGGTGTTAGTCACCCGATAAGCATCTTTTACCAGTATATTCAATATCTCCCTGTCTAGCTCTTCTAGTTGTAAACCAATCTGTTGGAGTTGGAGGAGGTGCATTTGTTTTGGGTAACTAGAAGCATATTGGTTAGGGTTTTGCTTGATCCTAGTACTCGTCGCCCCTATTTTCTATCTCTTTATCCAGATTCGTCCACTTAACCATAAAAGTTCTATCTCAAGTGAAGCCCCCCACGACGGTTGTTCAAGGGAAGCAACAACTTCAATTATTTATGTGTTTGATAATCAAGTCGATGGTATTGAGTTTGATAAGATAGTCGATACTCCAATACCATCGACACATTCTCTTCCATGAATAAAGGTAAGCAAAAGCGACTACAATTAGCCAAGAAGAGAGGTGATCAGAAGGTGAAAGATGTGGCTTCTACTCCCATAGCTATTGTTGGTCGAAAAAGAAAAGTCTCTTGGGATATAATCGTGGAAATATGGTTCTCCGAAGAAGAAGTTGGTCAAGTTCAGCAATAAGTTTACTAGCCTTAGTAATGATGTGGTAGCTATTCTCAGTAAGGTTGAGGGCAAGGATGTAGAATATCTTGCTCCTTAGTTTGTTTCTTGTACGATTTCTTTCGGTTTTAGCTATGTTTTGCCCGTTGTCAAAAAAAAAAAAAAAAAAAAGTACGGAGTAACAACTAAGAAACTGCATAGCTAGGATTTAGCCAGAAGGCTCGTGACCTCAAGGGAGTCATCGGCTGTCAATCCGTTATCTTTTAAAAATTAGATTTAATTGACAAATTTGATGCAATTGTGAATGGTGAATTGTTTTCGTAAGATGCATACCTTGGCTTTAATATCTGCTCCGATGCTAAAAATTCCACCAACCACATCCATGGCCACGATCAATGTGCAAATTAAGATGCCTTTATACATCTTATTTAAAAAAATTAAGACTAATTCCTTTTGTAGCTTTTGTATTAGGACTTTGTGGAGATCCAATTGAAGCTTGCTCTATATAAACAAATTTAGCATTTGTAACTTATTAAGTGTGTTCTTTTCCATGTTCATTTTTCTCTTATTTTTGTTTAAACTAATAGTTTAGAGAGACAAAATGTACGAAGGAGGAAGGAGAGAGTTGTATTATTCATCTCATAAGAGGGTATATATATAATACATCAATGTCATGGGAACAAGATCCCTAGGGTATAATAGTGGCGCGAGATTAGGAAACTTCCCATATCTAATACATACACTGAAATATTATGTAACCTATGGACATCCATACATAATATTTTATAATATTTAGTTCATTAATCTTCGCAGACAAACAAAGTATGCAGTTGACTGGCAGGTTGCAAAGAAACCCAACTAAGAACAGATTGAGCTCTTTTGCTTGTGCGTTGCTTCAATTGTCCTCATTTCTCTATTGTAATTTAGTTCATTTAATAGAATATACCCTCTCCGATTACTCTTTCTAGAAGAACATTGTTTGAGAAATTGAAAAATGGAGACAGGATAAACTCAAATGGAAAAGGGTATGTTTGTATAACCTGTGAGTGTAACCTAACTATAAATTGCCAGTTCTTTTGTCTTTGATCCATTTTAAATTCTTGCTTCCAGTGTGAGTTTTTGACCCCGAGCTCATTGAGGAATGAGTTGATAAGAAAAGGGAAGTAGTAGTGTTAATGTTCATTGAACGAGACAGTAAGATGGCAAGACCGCGAGCATATACGAGCATTAGCAATGAAAGAATTTCATTTAAAGTTCTTTCATTATCACCTAAACTAAAAAGAACTTCGTCTTTTAAGAAACTCACATAAATAATAGAAGAACTCAATAGAAAGTTCTTATTAGAAGTTCAAATCTTTTTAATGATTTTGCTTCTATTTTTCATTGTATAAATAGTGAAGAACTTAGGTTCTTATTTTAAAGTTTGTGGTCTTATAAGAACTTCTACAAGAGCCGTGTTTTTGAAGCGCACAACCTGGCGGTTTCTACAAGAGTTGCAATTACTTCCCACCGTTCTTTTGTTTAGTTTCTTCTTGCTTTTGTTTCGACTGTTGTCCAAAAAAAAAAAAACTTCTAAATGTTTAAATAATGGAAGAACTTTTACAAATTAGTTCTTTTAGCTTTTGGGTTAACAATCCACCATTGCTAATGCTCGATTCAGGGTTAACACATTGTTGTGCGGAAGCGCGGTGGTGAGCAGATTTGGTATAAATAGAAAATAAACAAGAAAGACAAGAGACAGATTTTTACGTGGTTCACCATCAACATGATGGCTACGTCTACCAGAGGATCCCGGATTTCACTATATGAGGAGAACAGAAGTACAAACCCATAATT
>CAAKMY010125769.1:0-11546 GCA_901111285.1 Corrigiola litoralis | reverse complement strand
ACGGATGAAATAGTAAAAGCAATAAGTATACATAGTAAAAGCAATAAGTATGCACAGTAAAAGCAAAAATTTTCTCGCCTATAAAAGGCGAAGTTTACGTGAATGAAAAACGTAAGCTTGAACCATATATCTCTACAAAGCTTATTTCTCCCCTACTTTTATCTTCCATTCTGAGCTAGTTTATAATAACCCTGAATTTTTAGTGTACTCCGTAACAACAACTAACAATAAGCTGTGCTGTCGGTGTGCTTTCTTCGCTTAAATATTCCTAGCCATGCCTATGAAAACTGTATTAGTGAGACTTGTTTCCCACATATGAAGCATAAGCGAGGAATGGTCTCTCTCACGACAACGAATAAATTAAGGTGCAGCTCATCAGAGTTATTTCTGTGGGAGGAGGTACGTAGTTGGTCTGTTGTTGTCCACAAATATATGCAAACGATAAACTTTAGACCAACCTGAGATGAGACACTTTGATATAGGTTGGTCAGTCTTAAGTTCATCCAATTTCGATAAGATTTTTGTGATCATCAGGAAACAACATAAGGGTCAGACATCCACTCACACTGTGGGGAGCTTGAGTGGGTTTGTTTTTAGCACGTGTAAAACAATCGAAATGAACATATATGTTTGATTTTTTTTGACGTGGAAATCAGAGCAATTATTTACCAACTAAAAGAGTGGTTTTCTTCCAAGAAGCTGCGGCCTCGCAGGTAACAATGTGTGAGGGGTCAGTAAACATTACCGAAAACAACCGTGTTGGGTAGACTACTTTCCTTCGGCTGCCTTTCCTTACTAGAAGACACTAGAACAGTAGTGTCAAGATTCCAAGACCCTTGCTTCTAGCGTTCAGGGCAGTTCACCACTTCCCTTGCCCTCATTCTCTTTCTTTTAGTGCTATATGAGCTTTTAGAGGATTGTGTTATCTGAGCAACATCAAATACATCAATCAAGTCATGAAAAGTGGGATGAATAACCTAAATTTGATAAGATAGGGGTGAAGGATTACTATACGACTATACTTACCCAATACTACTAACTTACTAATTACGGAGTACTACGTACCTAGCAATATGTTCTTTTTCCCCATGAAATTGAGGTATCTGACTTTAGTAATAGATAGTGTGGAATGTTTATTCTTTAGTTGTAGGATCAATCACTTTTTATTATTTTACCCTTTGTATCAATTGTTATATAATAAGCTCTCAAATTTTGTGGAAGGAACCATGTCATATGGCCATCTTTAATATGATTGTGCTTTGCTCTTGGTCTAATTTATTTTGGACAATGATATGTCATGTCATTACTAAGTGACACTAAATTCCGATACCACCCTTTTACATAGGAGATTTGATGGTCACTATAAGTAGGGGTTTTTCGATGGCATGCGAGAGGATGATATATTGCTGCTTCGCTTCACTGCCAACCTGATAACACATGTTGTTTTTAATAATTTGTGTTCGATTTGATTCAAAAGTCTCAGTTTAATTTCAGCAAATAAAGCCATCTCATTTTGGGTGTCAGTCGGGAAATGAGTCAAGGTATTTAAACAAGGGCACCTTTGTCACGTTAGAAGAGAGATTAATTTTCATTGATCGTACCACAGTGATTTAGCTAAAGAATTAAAAGGAACGCTTTAAAGCACGTGCATTAAAATTGTGGGGGTTAACTGGACGTTGAAGGTTCAAATGATTGCAATTTTTGGGACGGCTATTGATTTATCGCCGTATAACACCATAACTTACCTGGGACCAGTATTTGTTGGTGGACGGTGTTGCTATATGTGCCATTTCTTTCCCCCTTCTATATGCGATTTTTTGGTCAAGTTCACTTCAACATTTCTTAGTTACTTGAATAAGCAATATACCCTTTGTCAAAAAAAAAAAAAAAAAAGAATAAGCAATATAATTTTCTTGGATCAGTAAGTTATTGTGTCGCCTCGTATATATACGCAACTGTTAAAGTAAACTTTTTCTTTTAAATGTCTTACGATAAACTGGAATTGTTTGTCGCTACTAGGATCATGCCAATTGCCAATCATCGCTTATTCGTGATCGCTAGCAATTTTATGTTGGGTCGATTCTACCAGTATATACATTTGTGTGCATAAAAATCATCTTTGACACACGTCATAAGATAAAAAAAATGAAAATTGTGGCAAAGGAATATGATCCCTACCCGATTTTTATGCCTTGGATCGTCCCTGAATACAAGACTTGTGTTTTATCCAATCTTACCCCTTTTTTCATGCCCTTATCCCGTGCTGTAATATTGATCTGTAAACTTCTACCATTTCTAGTTGAAAAAACTCATTATCTCTGGCTTAGCTTGCTTCGCGGTAATTGAGCAGCTTTCGTTACTGATGTACGTAGACAGCATTATAAGTTAACAGTTGCCATCCAAATATAGTTGTTACGATTTTGTTTTGTTTTTTCTCCGTGTTGAAATCCTCAAAATCTCGTCCTCATCTTTTATTCTGAATTTTTTTTCGTTTCTACCTTCCAGTTAATTTTTCAGTTTTTTTTTTTAATTTTCTTTTTTCTTTCTTCCAACCCTTTAAGCCTTCAACCTACGCATGTAAATACACATATGTATATAGTTTTGATCATCCAAAACACCGAAAAATGACCATAAATTGCATGAACTGCCATCTTCTGAGGACGGACTCCCATGACGATTCGAACACGAGATTCATTGATGATGAACATGAATATAAGATGAATAAATCAGGTGTGGCAAACAAAGCTCAATCTGTTCTTTGTCAGAAGATATTAGCTGAAAGGAGTTGGTCAGGAAACCTGCTGCCACCCCCTTATAGAAAAGTTGATAAATCAAAGGAATGTGAAACTCCTACAAAGAAGCCTAAGACAATGCGTCACCGTAGGCATGGGAGCACTGGAGCTGTTCCGTGCCTTGAAGATAATGTCGATCTTACAGACTCGCCGAGGCTGATAAGGAGTGGTGGCTTAAGAAGGGATTGGAGCTTCGAGGATTTGGAAATCGCTTTGAGGGATGACAGGAGAAAGAGATGATCAAGTTTTTTAGATACTTTCTATCATGCGTGTATTTATGTGTAAACTGGTTGAAGTTTTCTAAATGGGTGGTTTGGCGAATGGGTGGAGGAGCAAAAGAGATATGGTCTCATATGCAAATGTAAATCTTATGTGCTTTGGTTTTGTTCCTTATGTTTCTGATCTTTACTTCTATCGCCATTTTGTATGCTGTTTTAGGACTATATTATGATTCATACAATTCAAAACAAGAATTTTGGCTTGTGTCCTCTTAAATTCCAGTCAATTTATTCAGTTGTGGACGGTGGACCTGTGGTTGATTAGTGTTAAGCACATTTCCTGATATTATCAATCTCAAATAGCTATAAGCCTTCACTGAACAAAATTTAGCAAAAAAATGCTTACCAATGCAAACAGAAGTGGAAACTGAGCTTAGCTTCTAGATTTTGTTCAAGATAATATCGAAATATGAGACCCTGCTAGCTTGCTAAGTGCTAAACACTGTCGTTGTGTTGTGTATCTTGCATGTTGGTGACTCGGTTTAACTTATTGGGATAAGTTAATGTAAAGTCTCCCCACATTCTTTGAGGTAGTATGGGTTATCGTCACACCACACCGACCATATTATTATCAGTAAATAAACTCGGAACTCGAGTCATTAATGGCAGTAACACATGTAAACTTTAATAAAGATCGAAGCAGATGCAAGAGCTACAAAAGTAAACACATGATTCGCTAGTAAATTGTCATTGAAAAAAAAAGTAGGAGTACGTCTATGATTAATTTAACAAATCCATGGTATATTGTGATCGAAAGTAAAATCTCATTCGTCTTAAAGACCTTATATAGAATCATATTCCCTTTCAAAATCAACATAACTATAAACTAAAATGATATCTGAGCATAAAGCTCACAGCAGCATCTGTTAGCTTAACAGGAGTTGACATTATAAGCCAGATCAAACAAAATCGTGGCTTGTTTTTAGATGAAGATCCGTAAAAAGTCTCCATTTTTCTGTAAGTTTGGCCTCATAGAAACTTGTAGAGATAAAAACCTATGTACTAAAGTTCTGCACAGAAATATATCCCCCGCAAACTTTTACTCCTGAATAAGATGTTTTACCAAGTGACTATAGTTTAAAGATACAACAATTATAAGGAGCCTACAACAGTGCCACTATGTCTAGCTACTCCACTCAAATTCTCTGCCTAAAATCAGAATTCTTACCAAATGAAGAGAAATACTACAATTAGGAGGCCATTTGCTAAGGTACAACAAACATGACCAGCCTAGAAAAAACTGCATGCTAACAGGTCAACTCCGGATGTATTTTCAGGACAGGTTTCATATGTACAAAAATAATGCTCTGCCGTTCTAGCTTTGCCTTTAGTACAAAGTTTGAGTTAGCTCTCTCTGATCACTCAGCCACTGACCGTTTGAAAGTGTAAATATACAAAATAACTGAGAGCAAGAAAGAGACACACGGGTTAATGAAAAATCAAGGGACGGAAGTTTTCATTACCATTTCAATTGTATAGGTGCACAACGGCCAACTGGCAACCAAAGCTAGTTCCTCTTGCTTCTTGCCTCTGATTTCCAGTTTCTTCTCCCTGGTTTACTTCTGACTGCTTGAGAATTCCGCATGGAAGCAGAAGGAGCTTCACTTTTTGAAGTTTGTTCTGCTCCCTGCGCCCCAGAAGGAAAATGCAGCATCTGACTCTCACCAGCTAAAGGCTGGCTGCTGGAAAGAAGCGCACTAGATTTGGCTTCTTGTTTCGCTGCATGAACTCTCCTTGCATCCTTTTTCCAGTCTCGCTTGCAATGTACACGAGTTATAGCTTGTTCTACAATCACATCAGTTGGCATTGACATAATCTGCAGCTGAGGTGTCTGGTTAGTAACACGAACCACCTTGGTGCCAACCAATCGAAGCCGTTTCCGTTCCCTATACCTACGCTGCCGTTCTCTGTTCTTGATCCGACGGTACACGGCATCAGTGAGGCTTGTGCTACCTTTACTTGGATCAGAAAGCTCCATAATACCACTATCTTTATTGGCACCCCTTGTCAGCCTCCCACTTTTTGTATGTGTGGAACTTGTAAGACGAGCAGAAGAGAGAGATTCCAAGGTTAACAATATTTTACAATACTAGGACCTCGTGACAACTATTCACTACATTATGCTTTATAACCAGAAATTCAGCATCTAATGCGTTGCTGAACATCAATTGTGCTAACTGCGAGAAAGTGCCAGTAAAAGGTCCTATCCATAAGAATAGAACATTTCCATATGAGAGAGATACTATGTGAAGCGCAGCAGCTAGCTACTAAAAAACATAAGATGCTTTTGCAAGCTTGAGGATTTTCAAGTGTTGGAATCTCAAACACAGACAGTACACCAGACTCTTATAAATGTGGTCACACATGATTCAAGATCATGATAACTAGCAATTAAGCCAGAAATGACAAGAGGAAGTACGGGCCAGGTTATGAGAAGTTGCATGAGGCATTTCCTTTGGTTTCCTGCTTAGAGACACAGCACTAAACTGCTTGAGCTTTTATCCAATAAAAGAGAAAAGTTCACAAAGCAAGCTTCCAAGTCTAAAGCCAGGAAAGTACACTTCGACGCACTACAGGAGTTTTATTCCCACTGTAGGTTATAGAAGCTACCAAGATGTAACTTATAAACTTATGACAATGTGGTAGCTCAATTTGACTCCATACTCTTTATCACAGCCATAGGCACAGCCACAGCCATATGCATAGACAAAAACTGAAAAGATCTGGAAAATACTCCTGAAAATATAAGAAATCAATAGGGGATCACACAAAATGGTGTCATATTAGACATGTAAAGTGTGATTTAACATAATTAAGAGTTGATCGGCCATCAACTACAGTATTATGCGTATGAACTGTAAGATATCTGTGAAAAAGAAACACACAGTGGATAATTGATATGACTCAAGAATGTGAATATCTACTGTCGTAAAATGCAGTTTTAAGAGTAGTAGTCAAAATTTTTATAGACAGCACTACCATTAAACATGAAATCATGCAGAAATTGCATGGATGGCTTATCGATCAAATGATGACTCCTACATATGAGGTGGTCCAGCTGGCAAATTGTCTTCTAGCTTAGCAGAAGCTACTAGAGATGTCAGTGGAATTGGATTCGTATTTCCATTGCTTTAACTGAGAAGCTTACAAACAAGAGACGACTAGAACTGGATATGAAATGGACTATGACAGCTATTAAATGAATAGTAGCTGTATAGGAGTTTTTGCAACTTGATAGAGATACTTCAACAACAGATTGAAGACGTTCATAGCATTACCCAATACGCAAGAAAACAACAGATTTTTCAATTACATTTTGAACTTTGAAGATTTAAATTGTACCATTTCTGAAGAAAGATTTGCAACTTTTTGGTAGTAGTAAGCTCATAGATAGTTTTATTGGATTGTGACAAGGGTTAATAACTTAGTGCTATTGTTAAGCGTTGCTTCATTCTTGTTAAAACGAATATGTTCTCTAAATCGGAATGTCCGAAAAGAAGTACAATCAGAAATCTCATGAGCCTGGTAATTCTGAATCCCGATGCAAGAATTTTGGAGAGAAATGTTACTCCGATCATAGAAACACTTGCTTCATTTCACATTTAACAGAGTTACTAGAAGCAAAAAAAGGTAGTACAAGTGTATCAGCATAAAGACCAAAGGCAGTTTTCTCCACTATGATCCTACAGAAAACAAAACTGGAAATGCCTTTCGAAGTGAAGCAGTACTAAATGGATTTTCCTGCTTTCTGGTTTTAAGAGCGGATTTTGAAAACGGTGAAACAAAGTACTTAGAAAGCTATATGGATAAAGATGGGATTGATACTAGGAGGCTCTATTTGGACCATTCTCACTGGGGACATAATCATAATTCAGTATGATTGCTACTTCAGAGAAGAATGCTATAGGGATCTTATCCAGAGATTCATATGAGGGATGGATGAAAACCTGTCACCATATACTCTTCTCTGACTATGGCTGAAATTTGACTTTCATTCTCTGGCCCTTAAATTTGGAACCCATGCTGCTACGCAGCCTACCCTATTCATGAAGCCAAAGATCCAGGCTCTCGTTCAAGTAGCTTAGCAAACAGGAAACTGGTAAACTATAGGCTATACAAGGGTCGAAATTGGTCAAGGACTTTAAAGATAAGATTATATCAAACTTGCAAGGCCTCAAGTCAAACCCCTTCCTGAAATTGAGTTCTCCCTCAGAATCTAATCCTCTTTCACCAACTTCTGAGAATATTCATGAGCCAAGGAACAATGAGCTGCACTCAAGCAGAATCATCTTAGTTCAATATTCACCTTGAGAGTAACCTCTATTCTAAAGTCACCTTCAGTATGTTCCCACCTCTCTTGGAACATCCTCGGTTCCCTCTAACGTTCTTTAAAACAACCAACCAACAAACTTGCTGTGGCACAGTGGCAGGGTCTATTCTTTCCACCTACAGAAAGGGAAACCATGGGACACCCATAAACCTCTTTATCTTTCAGACGTCAATCAAAGCCATTCGTAGAAGCATCCATTCCACCAATTTCTTAGCATGAAGGTCAGTTGCACTACAACCAAACTACTATTACATTGCACCACTTACCAAAAGGGACTAGACTCTGATTATCTAAAGGAGCTGCCTCTCATTTCATACACTGACTCTGATTATCTAAAGGAGCTTTATGGACACCTTAAGGCTAATATTATAACATAATAGACTGCAGGGAACTACAGGACCGTTGATGTTGTTTGAGGCTAGAGAAGTAAATATAATAGATGGCAAAACAAGCCAAATGCTACCTCTCAAATAGTCAGCATCTGGTTATTTAATGGAGCTGCCTCTCATTTTATACGCAAATAATTTAGAACAATTAGCACCCACAAGATGTAAACTTAATTTAACATTCTCTTCCACCCTTTTACACTCGGGAAGAGGCAACACAGAGAGAGGAATAATGACATTATGACAGAACTCCCAGTCCCAGTTATGTTCACAGCCTGAGCTTTCCCTTGAATTAATTGCTTTCAATATCAAAAAGCAGTTTTAGAGATGTCGTCATGTCCCAATGATCTGATCTACAGCACTCTATGAAAGTTACTTCACTAGAGTGAGGTACTATGCATATCTAGCCAGCAAAATAGCGTAGTCCACAATCCACAGTAAGTCCTGCCAAGGCAACTCATTTGGACCAGAAGATGGTCTGCACCAGCTTCACAACAAAATCAAACAATAGAAAGGAAAATGGATTTTCAAAAAGAGAAATTAACGAAACAAAATTGAAATAAAACAAATTTTAGGTAGTAGGTACAATGACAGCACTGACAGGCAGTTTCATAGGCACGCACATAAAGCACAGAGACCATGCAACTGCTCACAATCTCCACTTGCTCATATCTAATTTTGACAGATCACACCAGGCGTGTGACAAGGTAGACAGAGCACTTCCGCTCCATTTGTTATTTTTGCAAAAACCACGCATATTATGGTAGTTCTATACTTATCTCATTATCTGGTAAAGTCACCAGGTACCAAGTGCCAGTCTAAATGACATCGTTATGTTTTTATAAGGGCCGAATTTTGGAAACATTATTATAACCACAATATTTTCTCCCTCTGACAAAAACTCTCCTCTTTACATAGTGTCCATGAAGGTAATCATATACTACAAGATCAGAAAGCGCTTTGTGCTGACCGTCTTCCTTAATCCAATAATATTCCTCATCACCATACCAATACCTCATACAGAATTCAAGCATATACATATGAATACAGATCTATGCTTTCCTTTCATTCATCAAATTTCCTCCCTTCTCACATGTATAGTTCCCAAAACCCCGGCGGAATCAATGTCACTAATGGACAACCCAAATAAAGATAATGCTTAGATCCCGCATTCGACATCTTAAATTCACTACCTAGTCCATAATATAATTCAAGCAGCATCACCTTGATATCTCCTACGCCGCAGCTGGCTAAGCCTTAAGAGTTAAGACCAACAAAGCAACAATACAAGAAAAAGACCACCACCATTGCACCACCACAACTCAATTTGACTAACTTAAACATGTTGATTAACTATAGTAATAAGTTCACTAACAAGAATAGCAAAACCAACCAAATTCTAAAACTCCAGCATAAGCAAAACAACTGCTTAGTATGCTCCAAAAAACCCAATTTAAGCATGCTCATATTCTACCATTAAAAGGGTACAAAGATCAGAAACCAAGTACATAAAAAGTCACAATCTTTACATGGGTATTTCATAAATCACTCATACATAATAAGTACAAGCTAAATTAACATCAAGTGTACAGGAAATGAATGAACATAGATTAACTGAGCCAAAGTAAGTGCACATGGTACCAAGAAACACCAAATAAAAGAAATCTAATTTATTGACAAATGTAGCAGATTAAGTAGTCACCTTAGTAAGTGGCATAAATGAGGACAAGACTATGGAAAGACTAGATTTTGAGCGACCTGTATGTGCTCAGCAACACCAGGATTAATCTGAGCAGGAAAACAGCTTCATTTATTACGACTTTTTTTGCTGTCAGTTTTTTTTTTTTTTTTTCTTTAACATGGAAACCCGCAACCGCTAATTTATGACAACTTCTTCACTTTCTATTTGGATATATATAAAAAATATGTTGAAACGTGCACATTAAAGATGAATCCAAGATTTTAAAATAGAGGTTTCATTTTATTATTTTTACTATAATTTTCTGTCTTTTATACTATTTTCGACCAAAATTAAGGATTCGGGATAACATATGCTACCCTTAACTACTAGTTGTATCCGCCCCTGAATCCCTCGAGTTAGATGATATTATGTCATTTGTAAATGAACGAAATAGGTTAGCCACATTTACAACCTACGAAGTATGTGATAAGTAATGGATTAAAACGGGAAAATTAGCGAATCTATTCCAATATTTTGTTATAATGTGTAGCTAAATTTTTAAGTTCTAACCATAGAAAATTAATTTCATTAGCGCTTTTAAATATTCTGTTTAAAATATATAATGGGTCCAATTTGCACACTTGACAAAATTATGGAAGTGTTTGTTACACTTGAAACATAAGGTAGTTGATTGCACATAAGTCTATAAAACGTAATTCGGCCAATTCGCTACTTACTGGTATTATAAACTATTAATCTATTATATAAAGTCATTGCTTCACTTCTTTTCTATGGTGAATGCCTATCAGTGGAAATGAAATGGTAGGTTACTCTATCTTTATCTCTTTGTCGTATCATAATATCGATCAATTTAATTTAATTTCATTTCATTGCATAAGATTACACTTACTATTGATTCTTAATATAAATGGGGTAATAAGTCAAAATTATAATAAATTTACAACATGATAATTTGTTGACCTTTCGACAAAAATCGGACTTAATGACCCAAACAACAAAAATATCTTTTATTTATCGTAATATATAACATATTTAGCAAATTGACTTTATATGTAAAGGAACTATGAATTGAATTATTTTCAATTATTATTATAGATTTATTATCTACATTCTATTTTGTATTAACTAAAAAAGAATCTGATGCAATCATCTTTTTTTTTTTTCCTTTGTTATAAGGAATTGAGTAATTACATGTGTGAAAGTGAACTAGCTAGCTAAAACCTATATTACGAAGCAACTAACATAAATTTTTTTGAAAAATAATTATCTTCATTCTATGATATATAAAAATTATCATAGATGCACAAAAAAAAAAAATACTCCCCACTTACCGTCAACAAATACCAAAAATATGTACTCTCTCGAATGTATGCAATATGTCCGATTCATGTCGACCAACTTATGATTTGTTTCCTAATCGAAGAAAAGAGTACTATTGCTTGATCAGCCAAACAACACTATACCGCCAATAAATAGTCAAAAATACGTACTTTCGAATGTATGCAATAGGTCCAATGGCGGAGCCAAGAATTTTTTCTAGAGGGGGTGAAAAAATTATTATTATCATGAAAGAATGAAATAAACTACAAAGACATAGGAAAAAAACCCCAAACAACACAATTTTAAGGTTTGAACTCAAGACCAAGGCATTCATAAGATCTTTAAGCAATTACAACAACTACTAGGACAGATTTTTCCCTTGTAGTTTAGTAACAAATATTTTCTTTCAAAAGCCTAGCAAGGGCAAATGCCCCTGTTAGCCCCTCCCCAGCTCCACCCCTGAATAGGTCCGATACATGTCAAGTTGTCAGCCAAATTATGATTCAAACAACACTATACTGCCAATAAATAGTTAAAAATAGGGATTTTCTCCTGTGTACCCTGTACTATACGCGAAAATCCAAAATACCCCTGTGTTTTTTCGACTAATCCAAAATACCCCTGAGGTCGAAATTTCGACCTAAAATACCATTAATGACAACGGAAAGCTAACGGCGTTACATTATTTGAAAATAATGTGTTTTAATAGGATGATTAACAAAGAATTTTAATTTTAAA
>CAAKMY010125703.1:0-19775 GCA_901111285.1 Corrigiola litoralis | reverse complement strand
TGGCATTCCCGTGGTTACCTATCATATTCGTATTATATTACCTATCGAGTCGGGTTGTGACTCGTGATGACATAGATATATGGTTGGACTTTGGTGTGGACTCTTTTATGTATAATATATGTTTGTGTGTATTCCATTGTCGCATTATAAATTCTAAAATGAATTTATTAAATCAAATCAATATAACTACCAAAGTATTGATGACTAAAAAGGAAAAGAAATTTGAGATATTTACAACCGGATAAGCTTGGCTTATGTCAAGTTAATCTAATTAAGTGAATTTTAGTTAGCTTGATAGTCGCGGCGGTAATACAACTGGACCAAGGCCGGGTTTATATTTTATTTTATAAACAAATCCTAATTTGGTAGTTAATTAAGGGGCCTAACCCAGGGGTGTTACAAGAAGTGTTTTGTTCATTTCAAATACTTAAATGAAGGGTAAATGGGACTTTCATAGGTCTTTTTGCCAAAAGTGGTCTATTTTAAATTTGGAAAGTTTGATAAAAATAATCCCTATTATGCACGGTCATACAGTATACAAATAATCCCTTTATTGATTATGCTAATAAAAAAAGTCCCTTTTATCGAAATGTATACTAGAACTTAATTGTCCAGCGAAATTAGCAATATAGTAACGATTTGCCCTTTTGCTTTCCTTCTTATATCCCTACTGCCTCCTCTTTGCTCCTTCTTTCCTTATCTAATCATACACCTCTCCTCTCTCCTCTCCCCTTTCCCAACCAACCCACCCCCTCCCCCCTGCGGGGCCACCCCACCCCTGCGTCCCCCTCCTCTACGGCCCAACCCACCCCTCCATGCGGCCCATCTCACCCTTTTCTCCCTGCGCCCACCCCAACCCCTTGAAAAACGTTTTAGAGGTAATTTGGAGAAAGATTGTCGGTGTATGATGGGGTGGTGGATTTGGTGAGGTGTGGCATGCTGAGAAGAATGGCGCGAGGTTTATTTGATGCTCTCTTGCAGAGGCCTAAGTACAGATGATGTTGCTAAATATTTTAGAGGTAATTAGGAGAAGAAGGAAGGATGAAAGAGGTTGTGGGTTGGATTCTGAATTGAGGGAAGGAAAGAGGAAGGAAGTTGGGGATGAAGACGTCGTGATCGAGAGAGGGGTTTAAGGAAAGGAAGAGAGTTTCAAGGGTATGCCAGTTACTCCTTTGTTTTTTATTCGGAAAATGGAATTCCGATGTACACTAATAGGAATTTATTCTGTTTGTCCACGAACTTTTCCTTTCAATTTTTGCCAATATATATAAACCCAAGATTGTTTGATGGATTGAGTGTAATGTAATAACCGTTACATCTTATTTAACACAAACAAAGAGATTAAAAATTTAAAGGAAAATATAAAATGTCATGAGAGAAGATGTAATTAATTACAAGGTCATAAGACTCACAACTCTCACTACACTAAAGTCACTAACTAACTAATATAATGCACATTGTTCAAGTTGAACACATGTTATCACCAATACATGGCTAGAAATAATTAATTACATTTTCTTTGTACAAGTCTCATCTCCCCCCTATCCCCTTTTGGACTAATTGAGATATAAACATGTAACGATAATTATACTACATATTATACTCTCTCTAACAAACATAGCCAATTAGCCATAGAGTGATAGTCAAACAAGCAAACAAACAAACACTCCATTAATAACCAATCAAATTAAAACACCTGCTAATTCCCCGACACCCCATAATTGAACCGAACCGTTCGATTAACACCTCTAATGGTTACCAATCTCAATGGGTGGGTGAATGCGTAGCCATAGAGTGATAGTCAAACAAGCAAACGAACAATCAATCAAATTAAAACACCTGCCAATCCCCCGAACCTCAATACTCTGCCAGTCCCCCGACACCCCGACACCCCGACACTTAACACCCAATCACATGGCAGGTGCGGGAATCCACCCATACCACCACCAACAATGGGCCCCAACACCGGCTCCACCTCTTCCCAACCCCAACCCCACCGCTGCACCACCCCCTGCTCCACCCAACCCCATGGCCCCACCTCTCCACCCTCCCCTCCCCTCCGACGACGTGGGTCCCTCTCTTTCCACCCATATCTTTTCTTTTTCATTTTACCATTTCTGGGTTTATGATCATTTAATCAATCGATCAATATTTTTAGCAGGTGAGGACGATATTTATATCGGGGTTACCGGAAGACGTGAAGGAGAGGGAGCTGCAGAACCTCCTGAGGTGGTTACCCGGTTACGAGGCGTCGCAGATCAATTACAAGGGGGAGCATCCCATGGGGTTTGCTCTCTTCTCTTCTCCTGATTTTGCTCATGCTGCTAAAGATGCCCTTCAGGTACTTTTTTGTTTTTTGGGTTTTTTTTTGGTGTGGTGATGGTTGAGTTTGGCTTATTTTTCGCGGTATGGGGGTTTTGTAGAATATGGTGTTTGATACCGAGGCTAAGTGTGTTTTGCACACTGAGATGGCGAAGAAGAACCTCTTTGTTAAACGAGGTTAGTTTGATTCGGCGATTTCTTGTTTTTGAGTTGTGTTCTGTTGTTATTGGTTTATGAGGTTTTCGAGTATTGATGAATGTGGACATCAACAAACCATTTTGGTTAACACAAATTTTTAGAAAAGACTGTCTACTTTTAGTATAGAAGTGGACGAACTCTTTGCAGGCTAAATTTCCTTAAGCTTCCTAGATGCCCAAGTCAAGTTATAGATTCATATGCCTTTGTTAGGCAAGCATGGCTCCGTCTACTTTTAACGTAAAACTAGATAGCAACTCGTTCGCACGGTGAGGTAGTATATTTTGCAAAACTATTACTAATTTAATGAGGTATGGCAGTTAGCAATCAACTGCGGGTGTTTACATATATACCATGTGTCCAACTAAGGTGTCTGTCACACTATTATTACTCCATATAATTTTATTAAGTTGGGTATAACATTTTGAACTATAGTGACTAGTGAGTATACTAACCTTTTTATGTAGTGTAAATCCCCATTTTATTACAACTTTACTAATCAACCATAGTGAGTATACTCCACATACATATATGATAATATTAGTCAACCACAGTTAATTCAATAGTATTTAATATATGTTCATTACTTAATATTTAATTATATATCATTTATTAGTAGGGTAGATTCATTAAATAGTGTTAAGTAGTTGCATTTATTAATTCGTAATAAATAGCTTACTTAATTAATGGGCTATGACACGTGGCACTCAACTACTGGGCGTCTACTGCCACGTGTCATGCCACGTGTCAAACTTCTGACTCTTTACCCACTAATATATATAGATATAAGATAAGATAGACGGTCTCTCCCAAAACTTTCTGGTTTGTTAAATGAGGTTGGTTTAATTATTACTGGAATTAGTAGCCATGGGAACAAAATGAATTCTTAATAAATGATTACAACTGTCTGTTATTTTGAAACAAAAGTCAAACTAACCAAGGGCTCATATTGGTTTGAAAATTTACGGCTACGATTTACTGATTTATGGCTACAAAATTGTTGTAGCTATTGAAAAATCAATATTGTTGCTCTTTTTGCTATTAGGAACTTTTCTTAGTGAGTATTGTCAATGTAACACAATATTTTACTTTTGTTTATGGGGACATTAAATAAGCTTTCTGATGAATGTGACCATCGGAAAAGCTTTTTGTCCAAATGAGACATTTTCGTTCTTTGTTGGTGCTTTCACGCTAGTGATTTGTCGGATCTTTGAGTAATAAGAAAAATTTATTTGTTTAATAAGGTTGGTTCAATTTGCGTTGTGTTGATTATGCTTGTGTTTTGTTTTTTATACTTTTATCGGAATTTTGAATGTTAAAAGTAGAGGACATGAGAAAATCCATTGTTATCGAATGAGGTTGGTGTGATTTTACATTGTTGTTCTTTAGCCATTAGTGACTTTTACTATTGTCTCAAATATTGGATATGAGACTTATACCAAAAAAAAAAAAATATTGGATATGAGACATGAGTTTTATGGAGAGAGAATTGTTGGTTTGACATAATATGTCAAGTGGAGAAGGTATAGAGTTGACATTCGTATGTTTTGTAGTGATGGTATTGTTTGTCTTTGTTTGTAGTAATGGCATTTTCTCTTTAACTTATTTTCGCTTATCTTATCTTATTTTTTCTGAATTGTTCTTATTTTTTTTGATTTTCTGAAATCTTTTTATATTTACTTATGTTTTTAAGCTTTAATTATTTTTCTGAACTTTACTTATTTTTCTGAACTTTACTTATTTTTACTTATTTTCTCTGATTCATGTTGTTTCGATTACTTGTTTTTGCTTTTTTTTTTTTTACCAGAACGTAACTACTTTTTTTTTTTTTTTCTGAACTTTACTTATTTTTTCTTACCTCCTTGATCTTTACTTATTTTTTCAGAACTTTTCTTATTGTTTCGAACTTTACTTTTTTTTTTTTTTCTGAAAATAAGTAAAAATAAGGTGAGAAACATGCCTAAACCGTTTTGTTAGAATCCGGGATATACGGTCCGATTTGAGATATGGTAGTGGTCAGAAGATAATATGATATAGGTTTTGGATGTTGGAACATTACTCAAAGGATAATATGGTGCAGTTGGGTAAACAATCAACTGTGTTAGGTGATATGTATTGATACAAGAAAATCAGAAAGATTAGTTTGATTTTCTTTGTTCAAACCCTAGCATCACATTTCTTTCTAATTAAAGGGGGCAAATAAATTGTAGCGGTAGCCGTAATTACTCTTCATTTTTCATCCAGGATTGATGTGGGCAATTTCCACCATTTCCTTCCTTTTTTTTTCTTTTTATTCTGTTTTATGTTATGAAGACACTTGTTTTCATGATTTATCTTCACATAAAGACTGCATTTAAAATTGGTGTTTATGCAGATAATGACTTTAGGGCTTTGATGTTGGAATGGGTAAGGGCTACTTTACAGGATGCTCCATATCTCTTTATGATTAAATATATATCAGATCTTTCAGGTATATGTAAGTCAAAAAGACAATAAACATAAAGATCTGAATTATAATTACTGATCTCTGTACGTTTGGATGTCTTTATTACCCTAATGTTTTCATCACATACCCACATAAACTCGCGTCTCGTTCCTCCGCGTTGTGTTTACTTGGGTTTTATGTCTAATTATCGGGGTTTTAGGTGTCTTGAGTTAACGACTGTGAAAATTCACATTTTGTGTCATATTAAAACTGAGGAACTGAGGGTCCTTTGTCTTCTCCTTTTATGTCTAGGGTCACTACCCCTGATGTTTCTCCTCTCTCGTCATCCCAGGAGTTCGTTTTTTTACGAGCCAAGCCGACCACCATTTAAGCTCTACGGTCAGATGTACCATCACCGTTCTAAGGCTGCCCATCGGCACCTGGCGCGTCCTGTGCGTCTTCCGAGTCCATTTCTGCTATGTCCAGCCCGCCCCCACTCTTTGTTTCCCCGCATGCTTGGTCTAGTCCTCCTCACATGCGGTCTCCTACACCCATTTGACCCACAATGTTTCGTCCTTTTTTACACTACCAGCCACCAAATAAACCCGTGCTCCCCCAGGAATTTTCAACCAAAAACCTCCCTTTGGCCTCACTATGCAACTTTGCCTCATTCCCCTGCCTTTTTTGACCCACATAGGAAAGATTTTATGGATGACGAATATGGTGCTATGCTTAAGAATCTTAGATGAGATTTGGTTCCGCGGCTTGCGGGGACGGATATTGTTCGTTCTTCGTGGTTGTTCAGTCACAAGTTTGAGTCGGATGGTTCGTTATAGCACTTCAAAGTGTGTTTGGTCGCTAATGGTAAGGGACATCTTGAGATGTTTGAGGGTGTTGACTTTAAGGAGGCTTTTAGCTTAGTTGTCAAACCGGTTGTTGTTTGTGCTGTGCTGACACTTGCTACTTCTCGAAAGTGCCCTATTCATCAACTTGATATTAAAGAATGCCTTCTAACATGATGATTTAAAGGAGACTGTTTATATGCTTCAACCTCCTAGATATTTGGATCGTACTCGGCTGGAACATGTTTGTTTACTACGCAAGTCATTCACTCGTTCTGGTTTCTCCGGGAGTGTTAGTTATGCGCTCTACTTGTTTATCGCTGTGGCGATGAGACTGCTTTTCTTCTCTATGGTGATGACATCTCCTTACAACTTCGTCTGGTGCTCTTAGTTGTTGCTGGTAGGAAAACAATTGACCAAAGCATAGCACAAAATTGTATGTAAAATTTCTGATGATGGAATCTTCTTTGTAATCCCTTAGGATTTCAGCGATCTTTATTCTGAGAAACCTCTTCTAATGACTAGTAAATTTCTATTAATGCATGGAAAATTGTTGAGAGGAGATCTCCCATGTGAAGTTCTCATCCAGAAATCAGAAAGGCCATTCCAGCTCTGTATAACTAGTGAAGGAAAAAAATAGGGAGGAATACATGTGAGGTGAACTTCCAAGTACTTGCATTAGAAGCTTATGTTCACATCTTAATAGAGGCAAAACCTTTTGTAATTATGTGCTATAGAATTTTTTTTCTTGGTCTATCGTTGTAGCCATATTAGACCTGATGTGCAATATCTGTGCTTGCACTCTAAATCCCAACATTGATACAAAAACAATGACACTGATGGTCTTACTCATCTCTTTCTGCCCTATGATATCTGGAGTCTGGGTGGTTGAGGGAGGGGGGGTTCCAGAGCTGCTATCAACCTGGTGCTTCTGTTATTCTTCCCAGATCTGATAGTCATCAAGTATTGTAACCATTAATGATGTTATGTTCCTACTTGGGTAATGCCTTGTTTTGTGTTTAGAGTTATATGTTGCTTGAGAAAACGCTACTCTGATTTTGAAGGGATCATAACTGCTTCAGTTGCCATCCTTTTATGATGCTCTTATTTCACGTGCTTTAAGCGTTAGCTTGTTTTTTTTGCAATTTTGTACGGCTGTCTATATATTTCTCCTTTTGACTTCCCTTGTTGTTCCCCCTCTTTGGAAGGGGCGAGAGTTGCTATGTTGTTTAGACTGCTTTACAAATAATGATCATTTCTATTCCTCTTTGCTTTGTCATAGGCATTGTGGCTGATGCAAATGCTTATGATCAAAGTAAACGTTTAAGAACTGGTGGTGACTACACGCACACTGGTTATGCCAGTCCTACTCCATTTCATCCTCCTCCAGCACCTGTTTGGGCACCACATGGGTATGCTTTCAACTCTTGCCTTTTGTTTAGACTACTGACCTTTAAACATGTCATTTGTTCAGTAGCGAAAGGTAATGGTTTACTGCTGCTGTATCTCTATTTAGGAATATTGATGAATGTATGAATTTAATTAAAGATCCATTGTTTTGTTTAGGTACATGGCTCCTCCTCCCCCTCCTCCATATGATCCATATGGAGGATATCCTGTACAGCCAGTGCCAATGCCTGCTCCTGCTCCTATGCCTGCACCTAGCAGTTATGTTCCTATGCAGGTATGTTTTCTTGGTTTTCTTCTTACTCATGGGAAGGAACGTGTAACAACTGCTATGCTGTGGATTTTCATCTTCACCTCATGCAGTCATGCAATATTCTGTCAGATATTCTGTCTTTTAGGATCATGAAACGATGTTGGATTTCACTCCTTTTCTAAAAGCTAATACACACGTAGGTACTAGTTAAATTATGATATTGCATACATCGTGTCAAAGATGTGAAATTTCTAATTTTGTATGCCAATGTGTAACAAGTAATATAGGTATAATGTTGTTTATTGTGCTAATCTATAACCAAGATTATATCAAAACCATATAGGTGTTACATCTGGTAAAAGTGTTTGACATGGGTTCATCTAGAGTTTTACTTTGTTACCTTCTCTGTTTATTATAAAAAGATGTTCTAGCTCTTTGTACAATATCAAGAAAAATTGTTGGGACCTTGAAATTGGTAGTGTTGTTCCTCTTGAAATTTGTGTACTCTTTGGAACCACTCTCTTCCAAAATGATTCCTCACTTTGATTCCCTATATTTTACTCATGTTCTCAATTTTTTAATGCTTGAATTTAAATACTCAGACTAAATATCTTTTATTTTGAAACAAATAAAAATTACCCAAAGCATCTAATATTTAGAAACAAGGGAGTACTAGGGGTGGGGGACCCTTGCTTTCTGTACCTTCAATGTGAATCCAAATGCTGCCGTTTCTGTTTAGTTTGTCAAAGAGGAAGGTCAAGTTCTCTACAGTATTGAGTTTCACCCTCATTCCTAACTCGTCCAACCCTTTATCATTCTTGGCCTAGCCAGTCAATCAGCCTCTATGTAGAGATATATGTGCAAGTATGTTGTTTCTGCTCAAATTTGATATCATATATTGGAAGTCAAGTTCTATGAGGGACTCGTGGGTTTTATATCTGAATGATCACACTCAAGTATGTGATCATTGATAAGTGTTGACTGTGTATAGAAGATGGGCATGCCAAAGCAGTCCAAGACATCAAGTACGGGTTTCGATTTTTTGGTTTACAATTATGAATGACAACTAATTCATACTACATGTTGGATCAAATTTCCAGATAGAAAGTTTTAGGTAACTTTGCATATTATTCTTGACTGTTGAGGTTCAATTTGTTTGGAAATGTGATATTTGCCAAGTCTTTGGAGCAGTCTGAAGGTGTAAAGCTTCCAACCCTACTTGATCAACACAGACCCGTTATCTTTTGCTATACATATGTTGAGCATAGCAAATTCAGGATAGTTGTCTCATCGGATGTTGGGAAACGTTTTTCATTGGATATTGAGCAACGTCTTTGCCAAGTTTATGAGTGTTGTTTATGTGATAAATAGAATTAAACATCTGAAATAACAAAGCTATATTTGCCACCTTTATAATCCTACCGTAAACGGGCAAGTCTTCTTTGTGGTCACCACTCACCAGGCACTGCCTCTGTTTAACTTGCGAGTAGATACCTTGTTAGCAAATTTATTGTGGCTCCTTGATACACCCTTGAAGGAGATGGGAGGTGGCTTGAACACTGGGTTGATTATGTAAGAAAAGGACATAATGTTAGATGTGTCTCATAGTTGCTTTGCTGACAAATACTTCCTCTATACTTAATGTGTCTCGTAGGGCAATTCTAGATTCTGGAGCTGGCTTCGTAGTTCTTTGCTATTCATTGGAGATTGTGACCCCCTTGCAAGTGTTTTTGTACATGACGATATAAGTTACTAACTTGCTGCAATGTTGTCTAACATCCTGTCATATGTCTACCCCAAATACGCGCATGCTTAGTTATCGTACTTGGTAAGGTGGAGTGGCAAATGGAAGTTTTCATGTAAGATTGTTCCTTGATCCTTTTCTCCTTGTCCCCATTGTTTATTAGTTATAGGTATTGCTACTGGCCTATTTCGGAATAATAAGCTGACCAATACCTATCATAATTCGTGTGTAGTGATCTTTACACCTGGTATTGATGTTCACTCCTTGTGACAGCTTGGTTACATTGTTCCTCTCACAATGGGAAATGTAACGAGGGAACATGCTAAGTATCCGTGTGTGATCATGTATTCTTAGATCTATTCTGGAGGATTTGAAGATCTAAAAATAAATGTACAAAAAGACAACTCTCCCTATGCTTAATCTCTTCAATAATTGTAGACACCCTCCTCAATGGGCGGAGACTAAGCCTCAGGAAATTATGTTAGTGAGGAAGCTAGTAAGGACAGTAGATGGGTTTCGGCTATGAAAGATGAGTATAATTGTTGGAGTGTAAAAATCAGCTCCCACGTGAACGAGATGCTTTTCTTTGAATGATTCTTGTATGTTTATATGAATGCCTTGTCAGTTTTCCTTTTTGTTTATTTGTTATTTCTCTGTTTTATCCTTGTGATATTTGTAAAGCCTTTTGATCATATTTTGCAAACCTTTTCAAAACTACTTATTGTTAAAACTTGTATGTGTAAAAATTGTTCTTAGAACTTTGTCGATTCTTAATGGCTACTCATGTTAGCCGACCCCAGATTATTTTGGGATTTATGGCTCTGTTGTTGTTTTTGCTGTTGTTGTTTTCTTGGAATAGTGTTCACTTGGACGGTCACTGCTGAGATTGCCATACCTTTTCTCATTATTATCTTGTTGTCATGCAGAATACAAAAGATAACCCTCCGTGTAATACCCTTTTTATTGGTAACCTTGGCGAGAACATAAATGAAGATGAGTTAAGGGGTTTATTTAGCATGTAAGCATCTCTCTTTAATCATTTTAGTGTTTCTTTATCTTTATAGTTTATGTATTCTTGTCCAATTTCCTTCTCTCTTCTCTTAATATCCATAGTTTCCTTGTCACTTGGAAGAGAGAAGATTTCCTTCCCCTCCACCTCTGTGCAAAATTTGTGCAACAATTAGAAACTTTTCAATAAAGGGAGGGGAGCAATAGTGATGTATCATTATGGATTTTAGTAGGCATCTAAATTGGTAGTGTAATCAAACTGCACACTGAGAATAGTCTATGAAATAGCGTACTTCCTTGAGTCCTGCATTCCCCTTTAGTCCATCATGTGAGAACTTCTCAAATATGCCTAAATATTGGTTGTTAGTACTGAAAAGGAGTGAGCATCTTCCATTTCGCTGATGTCTTGATACATACTTTCAGTGATTGGAGCCCTAATACGTTGTCATCCATGTCCATAGCTTTTTACAATGTAACTACCATTCTGGTGATAGTAGATACTAGTGTATAGCAGCTTTAGATTTGGATGAGTTTATTTATCCGTGTGGACATGTGTTGTACTACCGTACAAGTAACTACTATTTATTCTCAATTACAAAGTGGTCAAATGTCCGAGGATGTCTAAAATAAACAGTATACAATAGTCGCAGTGTAAGTAGTGTAGGTGACTCTGAGATATGTTATTGGGGCGCTTCAAATTTGTTAGTGTTTAGTAATCACTTATGAGTTATGAGCATCCTTTGGGTTTCTTGAATTGATTTTGATGGAGTTTGTTAAGGGCTTGTGCACATGTTGATAATTACCAAAGGTTGTTCTTACCGTCATCTAGGATTTACTGAAGTGAAATTAGAAGAAAAAGTTAATATTGAGATTAAGTCTTACTAAGCTACCCGACTAATAGCTGAAGTTAGTCCTTCTCTGTGATCCTTTTCTCTTTTAATAATGGTTTCATGTTGTGCAGACAACCTGGCTTTAAGCAGATGAAGGTTCTTAGACAAGAAAGACACACTGTTTGCTTTATCGAGTTTGAAGTAAGTATTCACATCAGAGGTTCATTGTGTTCTTACAGCATCTTTGCAGTATACTATCTGTTTTCTTCTGCCACACTACTAAACATAAAAATTATTACTTTGCCTCTGCAGGATGTAAATAGCGCTGCTCAGGTCCACCACAATTTGCAAGGGGCGGTTATTCCCAGTTCTGGTGCTGTTGGCATGCGGATACAATATCCTTCCACTCGCTTATTATGATTTTGATATAGTTCTTGTTTTCTATTTTTGGTTTGTGACTTTGTGCATATGATTCTGTATATTTGGCTTCTCTGTGTGCTGAACTTACAGTTGTCTTTATGACATCACTTCAGGATTGAAGTTTTTCCTGCAATGCAATGGTCATGAATGCGATGCTTGCTTGTTTCGTGTCATGTTAGCTGAACTACATAACAGTCTACCATGCAGTAGTCATAGATTCAATTCTTGTGTCCCTTTGCTTCTTATCATGGCTGTTTATGATCGAGACTGTAATTGGATTGGCTTTCTTGGATTTCTTGTTGTACTTTTTGACAGTCAGAATTGTTTTTGCCTTGACTTGCAAACATTTTCGAAAAATCCCTTTGGCAAGAGAAAGGATTTCAATCACCCTGCTTCTGCTGTCGGTCCAAATGCTGCCACCTCCCCTGGGGTGAATGGATCTGCCCCGCCTATGAATTACCAGTAGTCGGAAGGGGATGTACTCTGCTCTTAATGCTCCAAAACTGCAACCACATGATAGGGTGCATCATGCAGCTGTTGCATGCATCCATTTCATCAGCATAAGCATTGTTACTCATGTGCACCTAATGGCATGATGAATGTGTACCATCAGGGCCATGTTTTGCCATGACATCAAAGATATGCATTGGTCACATCATTTTCCTACCTGCCTTGATGACATCTTAGATTTCATACAACTATTGTAGGATTGGTGCATTCGTGTTGTTGTGGATGTGTGTGCTTTATGTTTATATTGACCATGCTGCTCATCAACATAATATAGAGATAGACTGCAAATTCACCTCCATTACGCTTTCAAAATTTTCTGAAGTTTCATCTCATGGGCATGTTATTTTATGATTTAGGAAGTATTAGGTGCTCATGCCACTGAACATGATTGCTTTGTGCAATCCATTGCTGTTAGCATCAGCACCATCTCGTTAGCTATCAACCTGATCAAGCCATCATATCTGTACCAGTTTAATCAGAAGATTGCCATGTATTTCAGTGTCTAGGCCCATTAATCAAAGCATATATACTGGCAAAATATGAAGAAATGTGCTCTGCTTATTATCGTGCAGGATTTATATAAATTGACAAATGGTTTCGACCCTTTTCTGTTCGAAAGGTTGCTGCAGCTCATTGCCAGGTAATGAACCCCATTAAGGATTCCAGGAGCTTTTTCAAGCGCTATTTCCTTTGTTCTCTAGGAGATTATGTTAGTTATCCTATGTTTAGAGCAGTAGAGTGATACTAGACGACCATGGGAGCCTGTTCTGCTTCTGTAGTGTTTTTGCCGTTTTGAACTATATTGTATTTAGTTGGGAGACGTTAATTGGGAAACTAGTGTTACTTTTGGTTCATTCTTCTCTCTTTTTTCTGCTTCATGTCATGTCACTCTCTCTTCATCTTCCCCAGTATCCCCATTTCCCCTGAAGTTGACAGTTATATTTGTAAATATATATTGATCCCCTAGCTCTTTTTATGCTTAGCCTTTGTCAGGAGAAAAACTCCCCTAAGCTGTGCTTAGCTGTTCTTGTATTTCTTTTGGTTTTTTCCTCGCTTTTTTTCGAGTTTTTGTTTGGGCGGTGGGCTTTGTGAGTATGTGAGGTTGGTTGCGTTGAAAGGCCTCAATGCATGCTACGCTGGTACCTTCTGTGTCAACATGACAATTCCATGATATATCTAATACAAATTTCCGCGATGAGATTTCTGGAGGCAAGATCGCCGTAAGCAGTGGGATTTGCGATCTTGGTTACATTAATGTTTGGATTCGTTAGAATCTTTGGTGATCAAGTGATTACGGCTTTGGGTGGGACAAAAATGTGAGTTGATCCGCATGTGGACGTGTTGCCTTGTGGGATGTCTTTTCAATTTAGTCCCAATTATTGTGTCTCTTTAAGCGCTATTTATGCTACTCTTATTGCTATTTAAATTATCAAATTCTGCTTCTTGAAGGAATGATATTGATTGGACTTAAGATTAGCGATGATAATTCTGACCATACTGAGAGCGTAAGCGTTTAATGACAGAATTTGCAATCCAAGCTTCGGTAAGATGCCAACAGCAAAATCTTGAAACAACGTACAACAAAAGTTGGAATACGGTTCTTTTTTTTTTTTTTTTTTTTTTTTTTTTTTGACAACAGTCAAAACAAACGAATACGGTTCTTAAGTTCACATCTAAAGTTGAAGTAGGTTAGCTCATACTTTGTGCAGCAAATCTCGCCATTATCTTCACCAATAGTGGCAATCGTGTCAAGAGACATACATTTTGGCTTTCACTGTCGACAATTTTTCACCAATCTCAACATCTGTAAAGGACGAATACGATTCTTCTGTGAACTTGTTTCACAAGCCACTGTTTTCTGCATTTTGATCATGTTACCACAAAGAATGTTGGTGGACCATTTGATATGATCATTTGAATTTCAAAAATACAGCTGTCTAGTGAGTAGTGATCATCTAGTACAGTTATGTTTATAGCCTGACGATCGAGCACTTCTCAGTAAAATTTTAGGGATGGGAGGGCAGTGTTAAACTGTTGATACACGTGCGCACGCAATTTCTTTTATTAATTTGTGTTCTTTATTATAATCTAGTGGAAATGTTACCAGCTAAACTGATTTAGAGAATCTTAAGAGCTAATCAACGTGGCCCAGTTGTGCATCAATTCGGGTTTGGGATTAAGGTCAAGCCCGAAAATCCGGATGTGGATGGCCCAAATTTTTTTTTGTTTAATATTTTCAAGAGAAAATTTTACATTTTCGTAACTATGTTCGAGTAAATCTCAAAAATGTAAGTGTATTTAAAAAAAAAACTTTAAATGGATACACCAAGTTATTGTAAGAATCAACCGTAAGACATGGAAAAACTTGATTTTGTCAAATTCCGAAGGGATTGGGTTAGGAATTGACTTGCACATACCACAGTATGAAAGCACGATCCGATTACCATCTCTAGTCAATCTTCGTGATAAAGATTACTCCCTAATTTTAGGGTTAAACTTCTCACAAGTGGTTTGGTCTATGCATATCTACTCATTACTATATCGTGTACCATATTCCTTTTTTGTGTTAGTACACCATGTATTTAAGTTTGTCAACGATTTCAAATGTGATGTTTTATTTTTGTTTGTTTAATAGGAGCCTATAGTAACAAATATAACCGCTCTGAATTATAAACAATTATTTCTTGTATACTTTCAGATGGGACACTTCTTCAAAAGACGTGTGAATACCCTAACAAAGTTTGAACATATATCTATCAACTATCCTTATTTAATTTGTGAGCGTGGGTAGACTAAGCCATAGCACTTTGGATTGTAGACTGCCTACCAAATTTAACCGAAATAGGATGCTGTAAGAGAAAGCGTCTTGTACTTGCTATCTTACTCATGCAGCAACTTGATTAAACTTATCACTTACTTTTGCTAACACCACAAGTACAACGGACGAGTGTTGAAAACAAAAAAAGTTACTAGTAGTCAAATTCACAAAGCGAAGAGAGTGTTCATACTTGCACAAACTCTCCACATAGAGTGACCATGGTCATTAAATATTGAAACCGCGTGGAAGATCTATGACTACAAATGGTTGGCAATAAAGCAAAGAACCACTATGTACTTCTAATAGATTAATTACATATCAATAAAGCATTTATAACTCTTGTCCTACAGACCTAAGCTGCCTAACCTACACATTGGGTTACCTGTTATAGTAATAGTTGAGCTGTAGAAGCCTACTAGTGTGTAAAAAGTTATGGGGTGTGGTTTCTCTTCGATATTGCAAATGAAGTAAACTACCAAACATTCTGTGCAGCAAATCTGGTACTCCCCAAATCACTCTTGATCTCTCTTTCCTAGGTAGAGTGATGGCACAAGCTAGGAACTACACTTTCTTGTTATTTTGCATGTCAGCTTTGTTTACTACTACTTCATTTGCTTTGAGTTCAGATGAGGAAGCTCTAATGTCACTATTAGCTAACTGGGATGTCCCTACTTCTGTTAAACATAGCTGGAATTCTTCCCACTTGACACCATGTTCTTGGTTGGGTGTTCAATGTGACAAAACCCATCATGTACTTTCTCTTAATATGTCTAGTTTTGGCATTTCTGGTCCTTTGGGCCCAGAAATTGGTCAGTTGTCTCATGTAAATACCATTGATCTTAGTTACAACTCCATTTCTGGTACTATTCCCACTGAGATTTCCAAGTGTAGTCTTCTTGAGTATTTGGACTTGAGTTCTAACAGTCTGACTGCTGAGATTCCTGGTTCTTTGGGGAATTTGCAAAACTTGAATTCCCTGAGCTTGTCTAGTAATTCACTGACTGGTGGGATTCCTGAGTCTTTGTTTCATATTACACAGTTGCAGAATCTTTACCTGAATAATAACAACCTTAGTGGTTATATTCCTTCCAACATAGGGAATGCTAGTGAACTTGTTGAGCTTTATCTTTTTAGCAATCACTTGTCTGGAATTATACCTCTTTCCATTGGCAATTGTTCTGAATTGCAAGAAGTCTACTTAACTGATAACAAACTTGTTGGTGTCTTGCCTCAGAGCCTAAATAGTCTCGAGAATTTGGCCGAGCTGGATGTTAGCTCTAACAGTTTGGTAGGTACCATCCCTTTAGGTTCTGGTAGTTGTAAGAATTTGAAGATACTGGTTTTGTCTTTTAACAAATTTCATGGAGTCATACCTCAAGGCTTGGGCAACTGTAGTAGTATGGAAACTTTTGCTGTTGTGGGTAATAATTTGACAGGAAGTATACCGGCTTCATTAGGTCGGCTTTCCAAGCTTTCTGTTCTTTACCTTTCTGAGAACTCTCTGTCTGGGGAGATACCCCCAGAGCTTGGGAATTGCAAGTCAATGACTGATTTGCAGCTGAAAGAGAACAATTTGGTGGGTGAAATTCCGAGTGAACTGGGCAATTTGAGGAATTTAAGACAGCTTGAACTGTTTAATAATCACTTGACAGGGGAGATTCCACTTAGTGTTTGGAAAATTCAGAGTCTTCAGCATTTCATTGTTTATGGTAACAGTTTCTCAGGGGAGCTGCCTTTGGAACTGGCAGAGCTCAATAATCTGCAGAACATATCTTTGCATGATAATGATTTTTCTGGGTTCATACCGCGAGGTTTGGGGATCAATAGTAGTTTGGTGTTGGTTGAATTCACAAACAATAAATTCATTGGTGAAATTCCACCACACCTGTGCTCTGCAAAACAGTTAAAGGTGCTCAACATGGGAGAGAACATGCTTACTGGTAGTATACCTCCTGATGTTGGAAGTTGCTTTAGTTTGACAAGGTTGAGGCTTGAGCAAAATAAGCTCACTGGGGTTCTTCCAGAATTTGTTGAGGATCACGGCCTCTTATTTATGGATGTCAGCGGAAATGACATAATTGGGAAATTGCCACCGAGTCTTAGCAATTGTCGTAATCTCACCTCAATTAATTTGTCTCGCAATAAACTTACTGGTACGCTACCACCTGATCTTGGGAAAATTACTAATCTTCAGGCTGTGAACATTTCTCACAATCGTTTGTTAGGTCAATTGCCATATCACCTTGGGTCCTGGAACAAGTTGCTCCAGTTTGACGCATCTTTCAATTCCTTGAATGGGTCAATTCCAGCAAGTCTAAGTAGCTGGACAGCCTTATCTGTCTTGAATTTAAGAGAGAATAACTTCAGTGGAGGAATCCCACTTTTTCTGTCAGAATTTCAAATGTTGTCAGAGCTACAACTGGGAGGGAACTCATTTGGTGGACCAATTCCTTCCTCGATTGGTTTATTGACAAATTTGAGATATGCCTTAAATCTTAGTAGCAATGGGCTAACAGGTGAATTGCCTTCGGGTTTGGGGCAATTGACCAATCTGCTGCGGCTAGATGTATCTCAGAATAACCTGTCAGGTTCCTTGACAGCTCTTGATAGTATGGCTTCTTTGATTGAGATCAATGTCTCCTATAATAACTTCTCCGGTCCGGTACCTCCAACAATGTTGGACCTTTTAAGCACATCACCATCTTCCTTCTTGGGAAATTCTGAGCTTTGTGTTGACTGCTCTCACGCAACTGGTTCTAGTTGCACGGCTACCAGATACATACGACCATGTGATAGTCGATGGAACAATCATAAGGGCGGCCTTGATAGTATTCACATTGCAATCATAGCTCTTGGTTCAGTGCTTTTCATCGTACTTCTTGTTCTTCTCATTTGTCATGTCTCTGTCAGGAGTCAAGGAACACTAAAAGAAGATGTCGAAATTTCAAGTCAGCAAGGTTCTTCTTTCCTGTTCAACAAAACTATGCAGGCTACTGAGAATCTTGATGGAAAATATATCATTGGAAGAGGAGCTCATGGAACCGTATACAAGGCCTCATTGGGTCCAGATAAAATTTACGCTGTCAAGAAGATTGCACTTGGTGAGCAGGGAAGTCCAAATGCGAGCATGCTTAGAGAAATTCAGACATTGGGGAAGATCAGGCATAGGAACTTGGTCAAGTTGGGTGATTTTTGGTTCAGGAAGGATTATGGCCTAATATTGTACGACTACATGGAAAATGGAAGCCTTCATGATGTTCTCCATGGGGTGACTCCTGTTTCATTGTTGCCATGGAATGTACGCTACAACATAGCTCTTGGAACAGCCCAAGGATTAGCATACCTCCATTTTGATTGTGATCCTGCTATCATCCATCGTGATATCAAACCTGAGAACATACTTTTGGACTCTGATTTGGAGCCTCATATCTCTGACTTTGGCATCGCTAAGCTTCTAGATCAACCCAATGTTTCTACTCAGTCATTTGCAGTTCCTGGGACAACAGGATACATTGCACCAGGTACTATTTCTAGATATTAATGCTTCTTTCCCTTTTCTTGGCATCAGTCATTTCAGTTCTCTGTGGAGGCCGGTCCCATCATGTTAAATCTGAAACTTTATGTTGATCTTTTCTAAAGATGTGGTTCTTGTCATCTATTTTCTGAAATATAGTATTCAATAATTTCTACTCATTGCGCAGAAAATGCCTTTGCAACCACAAAGAGTAAAGAGTCGGACGTGTACAGCTATGGAGTTGTATTGCTTGAACTGTTAACAAGGAAGAAGCCAGTGGATGCATCATTTCCTGAGGGAATGGATGTAGTCGAATGGGTCAGGTCAACATGGAACTCTTCAGAGCAGATCGATAATGTGATTGACAAAATCCTTCAAGAGGAATTTCTTGACTTGAAGGTCATGGACGAAGTATTCTACGTAATGTCCATAGCTTTGAGATGCACTGAAAGACAACCAAGCAAACGACCAACCATGAAGGATGTTGTGAAGCAGTTAGAAGATTCAAAGGCTTCTGAAAGGGGAAAACTATCTCAGTAAATCTAACTCAGGTTTTCTCATCCTAACTCCTCTAGAGGACCTTCTTAGATGGGGCTTTTGTATAATGATATGGGTGCAAGCCTCCAGCGCAGCCCTCGTGTAACAGAGAAAGCTGTATCTTTAATGGTTCCACTATTCTATGCATGGTAGTATGGTACAATAGCGTAACAATTAGTCTGTTGAGTTTCTTAGTACCCAATTCGTCTCTATAGAAAGTACTCCATAATTCGTTGCATGAAGGCATATAATGGTATAAACTTTTTCTTTTTCTTAGTTTATAATATGATGGAAAATAGTATAATAGGGCATCATGATACTTCGCTCGTTCTACTAACAGTGATGTAGTATCAATAATTCAACCCAATATTTTTTTTGGAAACATAATTCAACCCAATATTTTTGAGAACTTTCCCGCTTTTTGTTCCCCTAAATAGTTTCCCATTTCTTTCTAAGTAATCTGGTCTTATTATAGGGATAAACTTTATAATATCAAACAAAGGACTGATATCATATCTAATATATATTATTAAAACAACTATCTAATGTAAAATAGACAAAAAAACCTTTTTTAACAAATAAAATCAAACTAGCATTGACTTAACATGATTATATATAATCAAAACAGATTTTTACAAAAAAAATAAATGAATTGGAACAAAAATAAGTAGATAATTCAAACTATCTATATTGTACTTTGGGTTGATTGGGGCAAGGGGGAGGGGGGGTGAGTTTGAGTGTGTGTTATTGTACGTTGTGCGTGAGTTATATAATGGATGTAAGATTTGAGTATTTGGTTGATTTTGGGTTCAATCTTTGTGCTTAAAATATGGAAATTTGGAGTATTTGATTGATTTTTTGGTAAGATGATGGTTTGTTTGATTGATTAAGATGAGGGAGTTGGTTCATTTTGGAATGAGAGTGAGATGAGGGATACTTGGACTCTTAGA